>SNQN01000628.1:99994-128662 GCA_008642245.1 Bassia scoparia
AGTTTAGTAAGTTGGGTAAAAAGTTGAATAAGTTAGGTAAAAGAGTAAATGTGTGAATGAAATTTTATGGGAAATAGTAATTTTGGGTGAATAGATTGGGTAAAATAATGAAAGTTGACTTTAGAAATGAGTAATTCATTAATGTTAGAGTAAACAAAGTAGGTAAAAGGTAATAAAATTATTTTTAGATTGGTTTAAAACATCTATTTGAAAACGACCCAAAAAAAAAATGGAACATCTAATTAAAAACGGAGGGAGTAATTAATATTAACTAATGATATACATACTATAATAAAGAGAATAAATATGACGAACTGAATTGAAGAACAGATGGAGCCTTAGTAGACCATCCTATAATATAGTTATGAAACATCTATCTTGTGGCTCATTTTTGGACACTACCATCCTTCCTACTGTAAGGTGGTAATGTGGCATGATCCACCATGATCACTTTGTAATTTTTTGCTATGTTAATTATTTAATTGTCCCTTCCTACCAAAAAAAAATAAAAAAAATTGAAGAACAGAGCCTTAGTAGACCATCTCAAATTAACCAAAAAGTTTGAGATCAGAGCCCATAAATAATACTCCCTCCGTTTTTTAGTTGTTCCAGTTTCATATTTGGATGTTTTTAAATATTGTTCCAAACCATCTAAAAATAATTTTTCACATTTTACCTACTTTACTTACTCTAACATTAATACTTACCCCTTTTAAAAGTCAACTTTCATTACTTACCCAATCTTTTCACCCAAAATACTACTTCCCATAAAACATTTCATTTACACATTTCTTACCTAACTTATTTAACTTTTTACCCAACTTACTCAACTTATTTATTATATCATCAATCAACTCTTAACCGTTCCATAATGGTATGAACATCTAAAAAAACGAGTGGGTGAATATATACTCACACATTCCCGCATTGAGAACCTATCTATAACTAGCACTCCATATAGAAAGTGATCAGAGTTATTTTGACATGTTCACTTCCTTATCTACTAACTAGACTTAAACTAACTTATAAAACACGACAGTGTCGCTCTATATGACCGACAGTTCATTTTGTACTTATATTTATTCTGTAATTTCGTGTTCTCACGATTGTAACTTTCTTGTCTTTCATTATTGTCATTTTGTATTTACGATTTCCGTCTTTTAATTTTCATGTTCATGCGATTATTGAGTTTTCTTATATGTTCATTTACTTTATGTCATTTCATCTCAAATCTTTCATTTACCATTTAGCTTTTGATTGTATTAATTATATGTCATCTTATTTTTAGAATTATACATACAACAAGTTAGTGTTATATTTTTATCTCCATTATTCAAGTTTAAATTATTATACTTTATTTGTAAGTTTTATTTTTTTTCCCTCCAATTTTCATTACAAAATTCTGAATTGAGTTCGCATGATCAATAACAAAGTCTGCGAACAACCAAACAGTCGTCTCTGCCAATGTGCACTTACATAATATCCCATCAATCGACTATTCATATAAAACCAATGCAACCCCGAAAACAGACAGTGCTGGAAAACAAAAACTAATTAGGTTTCAAAGCGTTCTTGAGTGCCAACGATGTTTTTTACACATACTGGCACTTTAATATTTTAAGAAGATTTGAGTGGGGTCATCATGAGAGAGCATACACTTCTACAAGGCTTGGCTTTAATAGGCTTGTTACGGCTGTGTAACCAATTAATGTTAGGGTATTGATTCAGATTCTATAATTTTTACATTGTCTAACACAGTTTTGATAATGTAAATTCATAACGTTCTGAATTTACAATGTTTCAAAAGTTTTACTATTGTCAGACTCAGGATAAAAATTAAATCAGATTAAACTATAAAGAGCATTTATGGCAACCTTCGTAGTTATAAGGTTTAAATTAAATAAGACTATACTAAACTATAGTATGTTAATTTGGGACCTATGTTTCAACGTGATACGTGGTACTATAACCATAAAGATGTTACAGCGAATTGGTCTGATGTTTATGATATAGATAGTATTATATATCGACAACTTAAGTAAAGTTATTAATCACTATATTACTATTACTCATGGCCAGTAGTTAACATAACTATTGTACGGTCGCACGATTAGCCTTATATACAGCCGTATTAATATATGGCTATATATATAATATATTTATATATATATTATAGTATATATTCATATAACAATTATAGGAAATTAGGTCATTGTGAAAACACAACATGATGCGTCCTTTAGGGTGAAAAAACTTAAAAATTTGATCTGATTCGTGCTAGGATTTTTATGTGGAGATGGCTCACGGTACTCACGATTTAATATCCGTATGTATATTCCTCTGCTGACTATTATTCTTAATCGCTGGTACATTGTCAGAGTACTGTATTAAAGGTTTACACGTGTACTGTTCATCTATCGTAGTACTGAAGTCTGTGTACCCTTTACTGCTTGTATGTACCCCTCTTTATATACATGTAATACTAAGGATATATATGCTTTGATCGAGTATCACCTATTTGGTTTCACCGCTGTTTTCCGAGATGGTTGTAAATACCAGTGTGGGTGATGTACTCTTCACTGATCCTTACTATGCCTCTCCTCTCTTCTCTCTTCTATATATTACTTTCTCATATGATATAATATATGATTATATATATTACATATATATGCATCTAACGAGTAATCTATATATATCTAATTATCTTCTTCATTTATATAAGGGAAAGGGGCTAGGAAATAATGGTGTCCCCCTTCTTAAAAGCACTGCTTAATCATCGCACTTAATGATTAAAGTCTTTAAATCTTGCCCTTTATACTTAAAATATATCGAAAATCTCTTGATTTCTTTTTGGTATCACTTATATTAGCGATATAAAGAAGAATGGTCATGATGATTATAGCCAAATTACGATAAAGTAACTTAATCTGTTTGTACAACTTCTTAGCTTACCCGTAAACTAAGCTGAACAGTTCGTATCGATAGTTTATGTGACTTAAGTTCCATTCATATTATTAAGGTTCGAAAGAAACATTTTAATTAGATTTTAATTACTCATGACTAAATTACTGAGCACAGTTCTGCTATATTGTAAACTCAGTTTATAATTGATTTTTAAAATATTTATTTTGAATGAAAAAGTACTGAAATTTAAGATAGCTAATAAGAATTCTACTTCGAACAATATATTAATTACTCATAGTAATATCTACTATCATAACTATGTCATATTGTAGTATGGTTAAGCAGCTACTAGTCGATATTAATAAACCTCACATCCAGTACTGATTGAAACTCTCTTGTCTCTATTAAAAATCTACGAGTACATACAAGAAGAACGTTCTAATATTCTCATAAAATTTCAACGTTCACACTATAGTATGCTTCGTCTTTGCTAATTGGATATGTGGCCATAGTCTATGAGTATGACTCGCAAAACGATAACCTAGTGCATCAAGGTTTATTGTTTCTCTCAATTGTAAACTTGTAGTTTATATATAAAATTTTTAAAAATTGACTCGCACGCGTCGGCGTGCTATAGTGCTAGATATAATATACGGAAGGGGGAGGAAAGGATGCGTGGTCCCCTCTCTTCTTAAATACGTTAATATTCCCTTAATGAAATTATGTGTCTAAAAGAATATATCTTAACTAAAAAATTATAAATTGATGTATGTATAAGTACTCTCTATTTCTATTCTATATTTTATTGTTTTATTAAAATTGACAACGCCATTTATGACGTGCGTGACTAAACTCAAGTCTTCAACATTATTATACAAATTAAATTAAATCATACGAGAATATATTTTGAATTCAAGTCAAAATTATTTACAGAATAATTACAATTAAAATATAATTGTTATTGTTAATAAGCTATCCGAAAGAAATAATAATAGCAAATAATATTTCTTAAACAATTTTAATTAATTAAAATTAATAATCATTTTTCATTAATGCGATTTTCGTAGGTTTAAGCACGCATCGCGTGCACAATAAAAACTAGTATATATATATAAAGAGTCAGGACCAGTTGAAACCTATGTTATATGAAAACTAAAACAAATAAGTGGATACATTTTGGACCTACTGTTGATGAACATGACACGCGTACTCCTTAAACCTTCAATGTACTCATATTAAATTACAAGTATATACATAGATTAAATCGTGACTGTCCATCTTGAAATCCTATGATAAGATTAAAGTTTTTAGTTTTCACCTTAATTTTGTGTTTTCACATGATTCTATTTCTATATATATGTGTGTGTCAAATTCGAACCCCTAAATTTCTCGTTAGATTGATTCTTGATATTTTTTTTGGTGAGAGATTCTTGATATTATTGGAATACTCATCGAAGTCAATATAGTTGAGATCCAGAAATAATATTGTAATAGAATTTATACTCGGCTTATATATAAAAGATTTTCTGATCTGCAGATAAGATTGAAGAGAATATGTACGTGAAAGTATAAATTCCAAATGAAAAATGACAAATGGAATTGAGAATTTAGGTACCTATAATTGGGAACATCAGAAAAATAAAAATTGGAATATTGTATTGCTGGCTAGTGGAGCAATATAGAAGAAGAAGAGACAAAAAACATGATAATAATGGAAGAAAAAATACACTTAAAGAAGAAGAAGAGAAAGAAAAGACGTGACTTACAACATATTTTTTTATATTTTATTTATTCTAATAATATTAATAATCAATAAATAAATTAAATAACTACATAGATCACATTATTTATCTATTATTATTATTATTATTATTATTATTATTATTATTATTATTTTGCAATAAGTAGGTGTAGTATGGGAGTGCAATGCGAGAAGATACACACTCCATATAATTTTAAAACCAATGCAAGCACTTATTATTATTAGAACATGATGAAATGGTGCATATTTATTATGATCTCATGCGTGTTAGTCGAAATATGACTCTTATTCCACTCATCTCTTCTTCATCACACCATCTTTGGAGCCAATTTCATCCTTTCATTATTTTCAGGTTTGGTGACAAATACGAGCTTGGGCCAAGATATGTCGAATCGTTGTTGTATGTGAATCACATTCAATCTCAGATTCATCATGTACAGATAATACTTCTTTCACAAAAAGCGTGCAAATTGCTTTATTACAAACATTATGTCACAGAGAAAGTATATAAAGTAATCAAAATAAAAAAGAAGAGAACGGAACGGATGAAGCATTAATAAACTAACTTGTGCATCCTCTAGAATTTTTTGGCATTCAAGTTGAGGTTGTTCATCTCATAGCTAGTGTACATAATTTTCGATGTTTTGTTGGCCTTGATTCCARAGATCTATAGTGTAGTCGAAATCSGGATCGAAATCGACATGTAGAAGTTTTGCTCCTCAGGCAGCATCATAATTAACTAGATCCAGAAGGTGAGGCTCATCTCAGCTCAGCTCAAATGAAAAAGAAAAGTATAGAACACCATAATCATATTGCATGAATAACTTTATTATTTATGCTTGAAATGGACATGTAAATGCGGCTTGGCATCTTCCTAAAATGGTAGTTTGCCTCAATTTTGCGGCTCTTACCTCTCTCATGAGTCATGAGTCAGTCATGATAAGATTTGCACTGTGAATGTAATTCAATATGATGATCTGAATATGTGTGCTAACTTTGATGGATCGGATTTATAAGTGTGTGTGTGTGTTTTCTTGTTTTCTCATACCACAGAGTCTAATAATCTCAATGGCTGTCAGTCACGTTTTGCTAACAGGGCCCACCCATGCATGTAATTCTCCTTGGTGGCTACATGCATTTATACCCTGGTTTTAAGGCCCCGTTCTTTTGAGCTGAATTTGATGAAAGTCATTTGAAATTGACTAAATCGAACTAAAGTGGGCCGAAGTAGCTGAGCTAAACTGAACAGAAGTCAGTTGAAGTGGGTTGAACTGGAGTGAAGTTTGCTGAAATTGACTCAACTGAACTCAAGTACCATAAAATTAGGTCCAAAAGAATATGATCTGAGTAGGGGTGACCACAATCGAGTATCGATCAGGTCCTATTTTGAAGATTTGGATTTGGATTTGGATTTAGATTCATCGGATCCTTATAACTCGGGTTTGATATTGGAATTGGGTTACCTAGTTGCATATCGACACATGTTAAATTACTTGTTTATTCTTTGTATTTCGGATACTAAAATTAAAATAAAGACAATCTTATATAAAATGAACGTAACATAAGTCGGGTTTAGTAAATTATTAGTCATCATTTGGAGAAGAAAAAAATGTGAATCATAGCTTGTRATTACTATGTATTAGATACATAATACACTTTATTTTTCTATAATTGGGCTACTAGGGAKTAAYTTTTAATTTTTAACAATCATTACCCAGACTTAAAATTGGTTTTAACTAGGTTTGAGAATTTGGACCCATATTCAAAACTGGTTGAATGAACTGGTTCAAGTTTTCACCCTTCCCGTTCCAAACCAATTTCAACTTTGGGGCCAGGTACCCTGAATTTTTGCTCAACCTCATGCTAAGGTTATGTTCTTTTGAACTACTAAAACTACAATTATCTGAGACACTAAATTGGAGTGAGTTGAACAACCCAAAAGTTCAAAATACCATATAGTGAATAACTTGGAGACTGTATAGAGATGGTGAATTGCACCACTTATTGGTTCTCACACTAATAGACAAATAATATAAACTTTTCTAAAAGAAATAAAGTAGCAATAGAAAGAACTTTATAAAACGTTCGAACGTGAAAAGTGGTATAAATATTACAAAACATGACAAAATAATATTTTGTTAGATTCTTCTAAATCTCTAATTATTATTTATAAATATCAACTTTTACATTGTTTTTTTTTTACATGAACTTTTTACATTGTTTTAAAGGAAAAGTTGTCAGAAAATAATACTTTAAAATAATCATTTTTTTGGTGAGAAAAAGGTTTGTTTATTTATTATTTAGTATACGTTACTTCTCTCTTCTACATACTCAAATTATATCTTAGTGAAAATAAAATATTACTAAAATTTCACTTTAGTAAAGTAGGAGTGTGTTCTTCAGATATAACTTTTTTTATTAAAAAAAAAAACTCCATCCATTTCAAATTGATATACTCACTTATTTTGTAGATTAGAGATGGTCGTGGGTAAAGGACCCCGCCCGGATCTAAGGATCCAGATTCATTTTTAACAGATCTAGATTATGAAAATTTAGACCCTGATGGATCCGAGCAGGATCTGGATCTTACTTTCAAACTATGGATCTGGACCGCGCCGGCTCCTCCTCTAGGACCATGACCCAAATCACAACTCACAAATTATGAGAGGTTTGAGGAAGATACACAACAAGAATCCGCGCTTTTAACGATCGATTTTACCGACCGCCATTAAAACTGTTGGTAAAATCAATATTACCGATCGTTTTAAGGTTGACGTTATTTATCGACCGTTTGAAAAAAGTTACCGATCGTTTTTTCTTGTGCGTGGACGGTATATACCGACCGTTTTATTGATATACTGACTGATGTACGGTCGGTACAAACATTTATTTAATATTTAAAAAATAAAAATTAAATATTACCAACCGCCGTATTATAATTATCGACCGTTGGCGGTCGGTAAATTTTAATTTCAATTTTTTAAACCGACTCATGCTCCCACGGTCCCACACTCCCACTTTCTTTCAAGCGACTCAATAATCCCCCTCCTCTCTCCTTATTCACTCATTCCTCAATAACCCACCCTCTCTCTCCTCATTTCCTCCACATCTCTTTCTCTCTCTCTCTCCTCATTTCCTCCACATCTCTCTCTCTTCATTTCCCTTTCAGCTCTTTCATCTCTCCTCTCACGTCCGATCCCCTCTCCCTGCCACCGACACCACAAGCCATAACCGCCTCCACATCCACAACTCCACAACGCGCCGCAGACGTCACGTCTCCCTCGCATCGCGCCGCAGACGTTGCGTCTCCCCTATATCACGTCGCAGACGCCGCGTCACCCCCGCAACCGCTGCGACACCCCCACAAAAGGTTTTGATTTTTCCAGATCTACTTTTCTTTCTTATTGTATGTTTTTTTTTGCTTTATTTTAGGTTTTTTGGCTTGATTTTCTGTTTTAGTTATTTATTTTGGGTATTTTTCGATTTTGTAGAATTTTTATATATTTTTTGGTTTTTATTTTCGGATTCTGTTTCTTTTTTTTTCATCTTGAAATTTCGATTATAGATCTAGGGTTTGAAAGAATCACAATTTGTGATTTGTTATTTCGTTTTTCTAGGGTCGGGTACATTTTTTTATGTTTTTCTTTCAATTTTCTTTCGCTTTTCCGGGTTAAGTTCTTGATTTTTTTTGTTTTCGATTTTTTTTGAGTAATTCATCTCTATATAAACGAAAAATGGAATCTGTTTTTTAATTCTCTTTTTATTTTTAGGGTTTTTCTTTTAAATATGATGTTTTGGAGTTTTATCTTTAATATTTTCACTAGATCTATAATATTTTGAGTTTTTCCAAATTTGCTAATTAATTTGTTATATTAATTTTATGGTTTTTCTTGCGATTTTTGCTCTTATTTTCATTTCCTTGTTGTTTTTGTCAACATAATTTTTTATTTCTTGTTTGTTTTCAATTAATTTTCTGATTTTTTTCAACATTTTTTCATTCTTCATTTTTGGTTTTTGATTTTTACTAATTTATTTTGATTTTGTCTTCTATTTTTTCTTGCAGTTAAAGATCTAGAAAATTTGGGAGTGAAGTTTTGATGGATTCTAGGCTGAACATATGGAAAAAAAAGGCTTCTAAATTGTTTAGGGTAAAGAAATTTCATAATTTTAGGGATTTTGTATTTATTAGTTTGAACTTTGTAAGTATAATATACAGTATATTTTTTGATATGAATATAATGATTAGTTGAAGTTTTTGATATGAAATTGAGTTTTGTATTTGTTTTATMGTTATTATTCGACATTTTTGAAAGGTGAAAGTTGATTCTGACAGTCATGTCAGACAACTTTTTGTTTTTTTTTAATTATCAACTTAAATTTACCGACCGTTTAGCGGTCGATACAGGTCAAAGGTTGACTTTTACTGACTGCTTAGCGATCGGTACAGGTCAAAAGTTGACTTTTACCGACCGCTAAGAGAGATCATCGACCGTCAGACGGTCGGTAATTACCGTCCGTTTAAAACGGATGGAAATTTTCGTCCGTGTAAGACAGATGCAAATCAACATCCGCTATTGATAACGGTCGGAAATTTCGGTCGATAACATATTTCCGACCGTTGAACGGTCGGTACATCCAAAATTACTGACCCTACAATTACCGACCCACCGTTACCGACCATTAACGGTCGGTAAATCTATTACCAATTCAACCGTTCCCGCGTTTTTACCGACCGTTTTGGGTTTGTTTCAGACGGTCGGTAATGGGTAGTTTTCTTGTTGTGATATATATATATATATATATATATATTGTTTTAGGCTAAAAAATTACTTGGTTCAATATTTGTCGTTTTTCATTTGAATAATAAAATTAAGAAAAGATCCTAAAAATTAGGCCCTAATAGATCCAGGTAGGATCTGGATCCTACCCTAAAAAACGAATATAGGTCTAGATCCTAGAGGATCCTACCGGAATCCGACACATTGTCATCACTAGTGTAGATCCAATGCATTATGCAAGTAGCCAAGTGAGTCTTTATTTATCTATTTATTTTAATAGGAGAGGGTTTACAAGTGGGTATTGGAGTGTTTTTATTATGAGTATTATTTTAAATAGGAAGAGAATATATTGAGCTTTCCCGGGTATAATCTGACATAACACYGACATTGCCTGTGATAAACACTAGTACACATAATTCATTGCCTAGACATACAACTATATATACAAGGTGATAGAAGTATATATATCGGATATGTGACTGGAATATGTATGATTATGTGTTCTTGACATACAAAAACAATAACCATATATGCATGTGAGAATTGTATCTTTATTTCCTGGAAAAAAGAGAGAGAAAGAGAGAAAGAGAGAACTCTGATGATGTAAAACAGAACACATGAGCATGCATCAAAGTATATAGTACGGAGTATATTATATATTATATATGCATGGGTTTCAATTCTTTACCACTTTAGGAACGTGTATATTATTATGTGCATGTCACATTTTTCTTGTAGTAGAAATTCCACGTATTTATAAACCACAATGAAATGCATGTTTATTATTGCTGTTATTATTCTATAAATGTAGTAGATATATATGTAGTACATTTTTATATATATGTGTGTTATACGTTTATATATGTTTCTAATACTAGAATATTTCCCTATTCTAGGAAATTTTAAGGTTGATTCTCATCTCTACCTTTATGACATTTTTTGGAAAAAAAAAATCAAAAAATTAGATGGAAATTGAATAACTTTTTTATTGATGAAATATTTTAGTTGCAAATTATTGTGTAAATGTTTAATATTAATGGGAAATTTCTAAACAATCTCGGAGATTGTTTTAATAAAACAATCCAGTGACATTTTTATATGGCACTCCGTAATTAAGTGCAATTTCAGGGTTATTTAAAAAGCATATACTTTGACCTCAAAAGTTACACTTAATTATGGAGTGCCATATAAAAATGCCACTGAATTGTTTTATTAAAACAATCTCCAAGATTGTTTAGAAATTTCCCAATATTAATTAGCCCGAAACAAATGATTGAATTTCAGTAATTGAGGAATAGATGAAGCGGTGTATTTGGAAGTTGTAATGCATGGAAATCAAATAAGAAGATGCAGAGGCAAGATCGAGAATATCATAAATATCACCTAGACACCTAGTTTTCAATGCATGACAACTAATCTCTATTATATAAGCCAAGGGGAACAATGGTGTCCCCAATTAAAAGACGTAAACACCCTTAATGGTGTGAAAGAGTTAATTGCACTTTATTCAAAAATATAAAATTCTCTTTATTTTTTGTACTTTCCACACTAAGGAATTTAAAAAAAAAGTATATTGATTTTTTTTCCAATGAATAAAAAAAGAAAGTTTAATTAATTAGTGTAAAAACATTCAAATAAAAATGCATTAATTACATTGACTACTTTATTCCATTGAATCACTTAAACATTGCAAATTATTTTGAAAAAGTTTAATTAATTAGTATGAAAAAAATCAAATGTAAATACATTAATTATACAGGCTAATTTTTTCACATCAATCCTTTAATCATTGCAAATTATTTTGGAAATCATATTGAATTAAATATATATTAAATTATTATGTATTTCAATATTACTATTTGCATGTCAATGTAATTAATCTTTAATCTCTTTGTCCAGAGATTCAATTGAAAAGAAAAATTACATCGAAAATTTGAAAATCATAATAACTTACAGTCATTGTTAATTTGAAATTGTACCCAATTACATGATTTTTTCTAATTAATTATTTATTTAATATAAATTTTTAAATTGACCGTACGTATCGCGTGCTTATAATGCTAATTAATTACGTAAATAAAATAATTTATAGAAATTAACGCGCGTACACTATATTGTTTACACTTTACCGCCACTACATATGAAAATAAGTGCAAATTACAATTCAAGTCTATTTTATGTTTAAATATCAAACTAATTTTTTTAAAAAAATATCGTGCCCCTTTTGGCGTGGGCCCTGTGCGATCGCACTCCCGACCGACCCTAGGATCGGGCCTAGTTTTATTATTCCAAGATAGTTAATCCACATCACAGAGAAAGTGTCAGCGCTATTATTTCGAGTAAAAACTCTAGAAAAATAAAATAAAATAAAATAAGGGAAGAAAGGTTAAAAGGTAGATTTTCATCGAAATTAAAAGAAAAAACAAATAAAGTTTGCACTTTTATGGGTGAATTTTTCACAAGGTACCTGTAGTTTCATTTTATTCACCTGATACCCTTATGGTTTTACAAATTCACCTAGTACCTATTATTTGGTTTCAAACAATGACACCATATGTTATTTTATTCACTGATTAAGAGAAGTGCAGAGAGACCAGAAGTTTAACTCCATCATTCATTAATGTATGGCATATGGTGATGTTATTGTTTGAAACCTGAGGGGTACCACATGAATTTGTAAACCATAGGTATACCTGGTGAATAAAATGAAACCACAGGGGTACCTCATGAAAAATCTGCAAATTTAATTATACAATCGATTGTACGGTATAATCACACTCAATTTTTCATGATGACTCATCAACTATGAAAGTACAATGTACCAGTAGAAAATAAGTGAAGTTGTTATAAATAAGATTTTAAATTACAACCTATTATACACAAAGGGTCTGTTTTATTTAACATATTTTTTACTTATTTGAACTTTTTTTTTTCTAATTGAACTTTTTTTTTGAATCTGGACTTATTTTTTCTGAATTAAACTTATCGGAACTTTTCAAAAGTTGTTTTGTGAGAAAGAAAAATAATAAGTTTGATCTTTTCAACTTATTTTTTCGAAATCGAACTTATTTATTCTTATTTGAACCTATTCTTTCTGATTTGTACTTTTTTTTTATATAAAATTGGTAAAAATAAGCTGAACATCACAGACCTAAACTCTCGATCTCAATTTTACAAACTAGGTCTAAACATCATCCATCATGAAACTTGTCACGCGTATTATGGATTTGTTCTGTTTAAGCAAGGAGTTTCTTCTGTTCAACTATTTTTACTTATCTGAACTTATTTTTTAATTGATCTTATATAAACTTATCTATTTTTTCCGATCTGAACTTATCTAGACTTTTCAGTTGTTGTATTTTGAGAGGGAAAATAATAAGTTTGTTCTTTTCAACTTATATTTTTTTTATCTGGACTAACCCGAACTTATTTTTTCTAATAATAATTTAAAATAAGTTGAACAGAATAGACCCAACTTATTTTGATGAAAAATAAGTTCATATCAGTAAAAATATGTTGAAAATAACAAATTTATTATTTTTCCGTCTCACAAAACAACATCAGAAAAAATAAGTTTAGATAAGTTCAATTTAGAAAAATAAATCCAGCTAAGTAAAAATAAGTTGATGAACAGAACAGACCATATGAGTGTGTTTTATTTAATTTATCTAAACCTTCCTAAACTTGTTTTATGTAGGGTAAAAAAACAATAAGTTTGTTCATTTAAGTACGAAGTATAATTTTATTAACTAAATTCATCAGAGATTATCTTAAAATTTTAAACTTGTTTTTTCTGGTTTGGATTTATCTGAATTTTTTTTTTTTGTTTGGATTTATCTGAAAATGAGTAAAAATAAGTTGAACAAAATATATTGTTGATCTGTTAAATGACACTTTTTTTTTTTACCATATGCAGCATTTTATATTATTTCAACTTTGATGGTTCATTGCATCTAATTATTTTTGAAAAAAAAAATAAAAAAAATATGAACGGTTCCAACACTCTGAAGCTCCCAACCATAGAACCACGTCAATTGATCAAAGAAATTCAACACGTTTTTTCATTAATTATTAGTAAAACAGTGATGAATTGGTAATTTAACATGCTTTTTTGGCACCTTTTTATTTATTTATTTATTTTCACTTTCGGTATCAATAAACATTTGACATTGTTTGTGATCTGAAATTGATATATTCATTCTGATTCAAAGAATTATGAATTATGACATGAGATCGAATTTCATTAAACTTATCCAAAAAATCATTATTACTAAAAGTTGATGATGACTCGATTACAAATCACTGAAATTATTTAAACTGTTTGTAAAAAAATCAATTCTAATATGCCAAATTAATCACTGAAGTATGTCTTGACTGCAGTTCAGTTGACCATGGTCAATTGGTCAACTCCTCAGGTTCCACTCCTCTTCAAATGGTCAACTCCATATCATTGATCCATTATAATCCATCCATTAATTTTAACCATTTCATTTTATTCTTTTTCTACTTACAATTTATAGAAATACAATACTATGGAGTATAGATATATTTTTTTTCATAAGTTCTAATTCATTCACTTATTAATATACGATGATCCAAACGTTAACTTATTGCGAGGAATTTTTCCTAATAGTAATCACCATAAACATGTGTGATGCATTCATGATGTGGCAATTTAGTCAGTCCACATCGATTGGTTTGGAGCCATATATCGATTCTCATTGTTGATCATATTTATCCACAATTATATGAAATTTTCCCTAACAGTAATCCCCCACAATATATACATGCTATATATGGATATTTGTTTTGAAAAAACCCACCAAACAAACATCCCAAAGCATAAGGCATCTCATCGAACTGTGGGTTTGGAGCTTGACAAGACACGACATTAAATGGCATGTACTGTGCACAAGCCACAATGGAATGAACGAGTGGGTCATTTTAGCATGTGAGCTTGACATGTGGGTTATTCTAATATTGGTATATGATACATTCTTGCCCTCTTTAACTTTCACTTCCGCACTTTCTCTCTACAATTTAAATTTATTATATTCTTTTACTATATTATTGTATTTGTCATTTTTTTCTACAAATAATTAAGAAAGTAAAATTTTTAAATAATAATCATAATTTTGACCTATATATATGCCGAAAAACATGCAGATATATAATTATTATCCCAAAAAATGACCCACATTATATATATTGGTTGTACTTTTTTTCCCACTAGTAATCCTTGCTAGCACTACTACCTATATATAAGATACAAATATAACAATCATGTAGAGTATTGTTTAATTCGAGTCAATGAGCACTCCTATATTATTACTCCATATTAGGCGATTAAAGACAAAGGAAGTTGCATTACTTAATCCACAGATTGAACACAAAGCACTGGGAAACATCTTTTCATGCACTATAAAAGTACGGAGTACTTCTTTACACAATCTTTCCATTATATTTTTTTTTTGTGTTTAGAATGCCACGAGGGTGGGGATGAAAATCGATTTCAAAATCTCTTGAAATTGGAAAATAAAGAAACTCTAACCACCAGAGTTATTCTTCACTCTCTCCATTATTAAAATATTACCACTACTTAAAAGTATGCTTTATAAAAGTGTGAGTTTCTTAAATGATCATTAAAACATATGATGCAACGTCGTCTAACTGACAATGACTATCTAACGGTCTTTCATATTTCGGCATTGTTAGTCTACTCTTGATTTGTTTTGTTCATATTATTTTTAACTTTTTTTTACAAAAAATAAATTGAAGTAAATTCGAATATTTTTAGAAGTATATGTTCAAATAATCAAAATTAAGATTCTTTTCCTTACAAAATAAGATATAAAATACTGACAATTTGTTTTGCTCACCTTTTGTTTCACATATCAAACTTTTCGAGTTTTGAGAACTTATCTAAACCTAATTTAGTTTGTTTTAATTTGTATGAGAGAAAAATAACTGTTATTTAAAAGTTACTTTTGATAATATGAACTTATCTGATAATTTTTTTTTAAAAAATAAGTTTTAAGAAAATAAGGTGAACAAAATGTATAGACCCTTAGTAATAAGATCGATAATTAGTACTCCCTCCGTTCTTTAATGTTTATGCCACAAAGATATTTGACACTATTCACAAGTTATGAGAATCTTTTAAATTGTTTGTTGTTAATGTATAACAAAAAATATATTCAAGTGTGATCTTGTTTGATTCGACTTAATGAATACRTTATTAATATCTAATTTTTATAATTTTTACTATTCTAAAACTCAGGATARTTAACCTATAAATTGTGCATTGACAAACGTGTAAAGGAGAAGTGYCAGGAACATTATGGAACAGAGGGAGTACCTTAATTGAATCAAAACCAATAGATAATCTATAATGATTAGATATTCAACAACAAAATTGAGTAGCTTATTTATGCAAATAGTGGAMTTCAAGGAAGCCAAGTACTCCTCTTACATGAGAGGACTGCACGCGTGCACATGGTACAATATATAAAAAGCATGAGTTTAACATGCAAATAAATAGTAAATCACTAAACATATCCTTTCAAAAAGCACAATCATTCAATTTTCTTTTCATTTGTAATTTGTTTGTTAATCAATCAATAAATAAGGAAAAGATTTTACCCCAATTCCAAATTAACCTTCCTAAATCCCAAACATGGCAAACATCCCAACCTAAACCTAAAGTTTTCATGTTTGAGCTCCTTTTTTCCACTCGAACTCATATTTCTCACAATTTCCTCATTTTTCTCAGTTAAATCATTATCGATCGATCTCTTTTGGTTTTGTTTTATTTACCTTATTTTTGGTATTTTCGATAAAAATAAGTTCAAATCGATAATCAAAATTAATATTATTCTTCTCACAAAATAAATTAAAATATATAAGCTCTTTTAATTAATYATAAGTTCAGACTAGTTAAAATAAAGTGAAAAGAARAAACACGTCATAATTCTTCTTGCACATTTTGCTAGCTTAAAAAGATAAAATAAAATGAATAGCCTTGTAAAAATTACTGCATCGATCGATCATGAATTTACAAAAGCTTTTGAATTAAGATTTATCTAGCTACATACAATATGAAATTGAAAAACAGTAATACGACTTTATTTTATAATATTTAAGTTGTGTTGAATTTAACAAATATCCCATATTATAATCCATGATTATTAGTGCATGATAAATCACACATTAAAGGAAATTTACATGTCAATTTTTGGAATAATTATAACAAACAAGCAAGAAGAGAGTGAGTGAGTGAGTGAGTGATGACTGAGTATTTGACAAGTTGCTCCACACTAATTCGATCTATATCATTAAGCATATATATCATAATAACAAGGTCTAGATTTTATAGGATCGAAGATGATATATTGATATGTGTCTAATTAAGTTTGTGATATGTGACGTGCATGCTTTGAGATTGAGTATCAATTTTATTTTTTTTTTTTAAAAAAAAAAAATATGTTGTACACGTGTCACTTTAAGCAACGACGTGATCATCCATTTTACTCCGTACAAGAAACTTTAATAATTTGTGCTATCGAAAGGATTATCTAGCAAAATGAATCATAAAAAATAATGCATCTTGCAAACACTATGTTAATATATAATTATTAATTTTTATTTTTATAATTGTGAACATCCGCAACATGATGTACTACAAATTCTCTCAACATTGTGACAAATATTAAGCATGCAAATTTTAAAGGAAAAATTCAGATGAATAATCCCATCATTTGATAGTGTTCCTGTATTAATTCAACCTTGCAATAATTTCAAAATAATTCCACCTATACCCTAATCTTCCCATATTGAACCTTATCGGTTCATTAAACTTGATAGTAGTGATCGTTCATCCTTTCTTTTTCTTTTCTTTTCTTATTTTATCGGTTCATCCTTTCTTTTCTTTTCTTATTTGATTGGTTCATCCATTAGCGAAATGTGATTGGTTCATCCTTTTCTTTCTTTTTTTTATTTATTTTCCTCTTCCTCTACGACCACCGCCATCACAACCTTCTATCCCACGCACCACCACCATCCCTCCACATCCTCTCGCAAACACACTGGCATCTCCTTCACTTATCACTCGCGCCTTTGATGTGTTGTTTGGATAAATGGTTTCCCCCCCGCATTCTCTTGTCTTTTTGCATGATTTTGGCTTACTAAAGCCCTCTTTGCTACTAATATTGGTTTATTTAGTGTTTTATTATTCAATTGTATTCGTAGCTTTTGGATCGATTTGGGATGTTTGGAAGACACTACGGAGCTTTTACGGGAGTAGCACGGAGCTTGGATTAAGCGAAGAAGCAAATCAAGGAAGAAAGGCCAAACCGATCGTTCAGCCTTCCCAAACGATCGATTCAGGTCAGTTGGCCGATTTTATATTTTCGAGTTGGCTTTGATACATAATATTTTTGTATTTTGCAAGCCAAATTGAGGAGTATTTAAAGTGAATTTCCAAATTTGTAACCACCTATTCATATATTAGATTATTTTTTTTTAGAAGTAGATTACGTATTCTCTCTCAAGAACCCTAGTTTGTGAGTTTTTCGAATACACTTTGCAATTCAATAAAGTTGATCATTCGCTTCTTCATTCCTTTCGCCTTTTTGGTATTATTCATCCTTTTAACTCTTTTATTATTGCTCTTTATGCTTTTAATCACGTTTTTCCCAATCGCGATTATTAGGTTGATTCATCATTCTGGAGTTTTATTTCTAGGGCGATTGGGATCTATAGCAATAGGATTAGCATGTAATATTCATCCTTTAATCTCTTTTATAATTGCTTTTATTTATTTATGCTTTAATCATGTTTTTCCCAATCGCTATTATTAGGTTTGATTCAATTCATCTGTGAGTAGTTTAATTTTAGGCGATTGGGGATCTATAGCAATAGGATTAGCGTAATTTTGGTTTGATGCAATTCTTGATTTGGCAATTAATCAAATTCATGTTAGATTGTTCTTCATGTTATTCAATTTCGTAGAGCCCGACTTAATTGCGTAATTTGATTAGTCATCATGAGTGATCTCTAGATCTAGCGATTGAGACTTAGCACAAGATCTACGTCAACAGGTAGAACGAGACTATTCTAAGTCAAGAGATACGTCTAGGAGTAGTTCTATGGTTCATTCGATTCGAGAGAACTTTGACCTTATTTTGATTGTGCCTTGTTATGAATTGTTGATGCCAATTTGTTGCTAATTACTGATATAGTGAACCATAACCTTAGATTCTTTAGTCATATTGTTTATCTCTTTTATTAATCGTTCTTAGCTTATTAGTCTTAGCTTAGTATAATCACACATCAAAGGACCTTTTATTAGTTTAGATACTTATAAACAATTAATCGATACTTGTTGCTTCTTCGTGGATTCGACCCTATTATCACTAGCTACATAGTCAYTTTTAATAGGTATTCTTGGTAGGTACGRGACAAGCCRGTCAGTCTCCCTCGCAACCACCCTCGAACCCAGCCTCTCTGGCACCCTCGCACCCTTTCACCTCACCGCCGCCCTTGAACCTTGCTTCCTTCAGATCCTCGCACCACTCGAAACACCCAACCACTTGCAACTTCCCTCGCACCCTCACAGCCATTTGCAACCATCCTCTCTTCCTCTCTCGCACATCCCAACACCCTCGCACAAACACTCGCCTCCCGTTATTGGGTGTGATGGGTTTCGTGGAGGTGGTTATTAGGATTATGGGTGGATGGGGATAGGTGCGGTGAGGGTTTCGAGGGGTGGCGGTGGTGGTGGTCTTTGTAATGAGGGAGGGTGCATGGTGGGGGTGGTTAGTGTGGTGAGGGTTGAGTTAATTAAAAAAAGAAAAAAAAGTAAAGAAAAAAATGCGACTTGATTAGCAGGTTAAAGGTAAAATAGTGCAATATGAAAAGATTAGGGCTAAAGGTGAGATTATTTTGTAATAAACGTGAGGTCGGATTAATACGGGAAGACCACTAAAAGGTGATTTATTCATGTGTTTTTTTTCAATTTTAAAATAGTGGCATTCATTATATATTAGGGGTAATTATTTTACTTCCTCTAACCACACTGTGCGAATATATAGGAGTAATTATTTTGTGATGGTTAATTACTTAAGGTACACCTTCCATTTCACAAAATTCACGCCATAAGAAAAATCTAAACTATTCATTATTAGTAGTGAGAATCTTCTGAATTTTCGGCAATATATAGAAATGAATATAGTCTAATGGAGTCTTGTTTCAATCGTCATAACGATCGAGTAGCTTATTAAAATAATTTTTTTATAAATTTTACTTATATACAATGAAAGATATTTGACATATAAACAGTACAGTGTATTGACAAACGTGTAAAGTAAAAGTGACATGAATTTAGTTAAATAGAGGGAGTACTCTAGTAAAGATTTCCTCTATAAATTATCTCACTTATGTGATTATGTAGTTTCTTTTATGTTAAAAAAAACTATGGTTGCACTATTTACACTATGGTCCTGTTCTCGCTAACTTATTTCAATAAAGTTTAGTAAAAAATAAGTTCAGCCCAATGATAATGAGTTCAATCCTTATGAAATTTATTAATGTTTCAGTAATAAAAAGTTAAGTCCCGTTCAAAAAAAAAAAAGTTAAGTCCAGTACAAATAAGCTCAGATTAATAAAAATAAGTTCATATCAATAGGAAATAAGTTCGGTTCAGCAAAATTCAGTTAATGAGATCAAGGCCTAAACTACTCCGTACCTCATTTCTTTTTGAGAAGGCGTTTAAGATTTATGTATATAAGAAAACATAGTTAAGTAAAATCTTGTTTGATTTATCTCACTTGATTTAAAATATTAATTTTCCTAACTTTTTAATATGCCAATGTGTTGAAATTAATGGTCAAAAAATCAGACTAATTATGTCATTGTCATCAACTTTTACTCTCTCTCTCAACTAAATTTTCTCTTTAATTTAATTGTAAAAGGTAGAATACCTCACATGCAATCTATAATCTGTATTATTCTTTGGTTTCCCACAACAATAATTTGTATAACATTGTAATTTAGAGATTCATACAGCATTTTATGTTTTATATTATTTTTAAATGCACTAATATCATAATTAAGTCTTTGAATTACTATTTATTAGTCCTTTCGTTCCAGTTTATTTTTTACGTTTATTTTTAGGATACAATGAGAGAGAAAGTTTWAAAATGAAATATCTTTATAGACATAAGGAATAYCAAGACAAGATCTTCTCCATTTRTTAGAGAAAATYGACGCTCCATTTCCTAAATCAATGGTTGATAATGTATGAAGAGGAAAATGGAGYAAATTTTTAATTTTCTTCTTTCACCTGTATGGGGCTATAACTGCTATACCTCTTTCTTCCCCTATAAGGACCTATGGTTAAATTCACACCACTTAACCATTGTGTACAATTTAACCCACGTACGTAAGCATTTAAAGTACAAAAAATAAAAAAAGATTTTTTTAAATCTTATTACATGCTAACTCCATAAAGATGTTATCAATTCTATTTTAAGAAAGTTTTTTAATTTTTTTATAAAAGTGTGYAAATCACCAAATACACCGTCACTCCAATCTATTTACAATTTCAACGCTTTCTCTTCAATCTATTTTAACTTTTTTTAGACACCCTCTCCAATCTATATACACTTTCTTGTATCAATATAACTATTTCTTACTCATTTGATTATTTTACTTGATATAATCCTCAATAGCAAATAATATTTATTCGAGGAACGAAAGTAGTCATAACATTATAATAGCAACGATAGTGTCCCAAAAAGTGGATCATCTATATCTTTTACTATTAGCTAGTCTTCTAACATTTTATACAATAGAGTTTTGCAGAGAAGAAAAATGAGAGAAAAGAGAGAAGGAAAAAGGGAAAACAACGGAAGGATAAGAAGGGGAACACGTCTCTCTTAATTGGATAGATGATCTTGTCGTGGATTTTTTCCCTTTATTAAGGTTGTTTGTTTTGAGATAACCACATTTGATTAAAAATAATCTTCAATCATTATTCATAATTTGGCAATTTTCCTTATGAAACTTGCTTTTATCTAATAATTAAGGAGTAGTATGTTTGTTTTTTTAAAAGAAAAAAACTTTCAGAACTTTTAAAGTGATTGGATATATAAAATATTGCTTTATTTGAGGATATTCTTACATGATCATTTTTTATAGTTCGCTGTACACCCAAACCAATAGCATCCAACTCCTTTCATAATTCTGTCACGTGTTGAAGTCAATCCCCCATGTTTTAATTTCCCCATTCGCCTAACAGTCATTCTCCAATTACATATCAATTAGGACCACAAAAAAAAGATATTAAAAATTGACTTTCGAATGCTTTAAATTTTCCCCTATAAAAATGTTTTAAAAAATTTACATCTTTTTTCTCATTCGAACGTTTCATAAATTTTTTACCACTCTTGTTTTATTACATTTTTAAAAAGTTTTACGGAGTATATTATTTATTTATCTCTATTATATAAGGGAAGGGGGGAGGAAGATGGTGTCCCCCCTCTTAAAAGTCTTTTATACCCTTAATGAATTTTGAAAAAATATGAATTAATGTGTCTAAATTACCCTTTTGTTTATTATGTGATTAAAAATGAAATTTGTATTTATTATGTAACTTAATTAGTGAAAAACTTTAAACAATGAATGGAAGCATTAATGGTTTTATTTTGAATTTTAAGTCATATTTAGAAAAAAAAAAACATTTACAATTATTCAATAAAATTGTATTGCTAATTATTAGATATAAATATTTTATTTTGATACATATTCTATAATTAGTTTTAATGATGAAATACAATTTTCATGAAGCTAAGCACGCATCGCGTGCACATAAAAACTAGTTTATTAATATAAGATCAATATTCACACTCAGTCTATCTCCAATATATTCATTCTCTTTTTATTCTATTAATCTACTTCCATTATACAGAGCCTCAAATAATAATTGTAGGATCTTTTAGGAATAAATGGAGTAATTTCTATTTGAAATTTCAAGATAAAAACCGTTGTCGTACTTTGAATATTGATGATTTTCCTTAGCTTATAAATGTTGGGTAGCTCAAATAGTCCTACTTAAAATGTATTATTGGAGTACTAGTGCAATATCCGAAATATCTTCACTACTTTTGTAGTTGTGAATCCCTTATGATTTTCGAAGTTTGATAAATGTCTAAAATCCTTCAATAATATGTGTGTCCAATATCTATTATTGTACTTTTTTGAATCACCAAGAGAGTTAGATATACTATTTAAATTTTGTTTGGTGTATTCATTCTAAATAATTTAGTAATATCTTATTTTTTTAAGGTTATAATGATAAAAATTTAGGAAAATGATATATTCATATACATAGGAATAATACATCCTTGAGAGTCAAAAATATCAAAAATAATACTTCGTAAGTGATATTAAACAACAATTTCCATCAATTGATGCATAAACTCAACATATAAGCTAAGAGCGGGCTACATATATTATTGTCAAAAGGTATGGACAAATGCGATCAAAACCGAATTGTTTGAAAGATCCACGAAACTTTAATTTAATCAAACCCAAATCGATTCAACTTCGTTTGAGTTTTTTTTTAAGTGTTGCAAGTATACTAGCCTTGATGATGGAGCTTAATTTAATTTGAATGTATTTAAACTTAAAACTTATTTTTTTAAGGTGAATTAGAATACACACACAAAAATCACCGGCCACTTGAAAGGCAAGTTGAAGTTTTCAAATGGTCATACACAGCTAAAATGTAAGCTAACACACACCATGTTTAATTTGACAACTATGGAGTATATTGTGTATATGTAGGTTTTGCCATTTTAGTGGATTCACATGATTTGTTTCAAGTTAAATTACAGCAGTGGTAGTTAGCTAATATATCTTGATGCTCCATACTTATATATCTATTCATTTACATTTTTCTTTCACGGTCATCCGATCAGCACGAACAATAATATAACTTATTTGAAAAGTTACGTAGATAGTTTATTATTATTCAAAGTAACATAATACGAAGTAGCAAAATTAAACTCATAGTACACTCCATGTATAGTTGTAAGTTGTAACTAACAAATAAAGTGACTAATTTTGGCTTTAAAAAATAAAATAAAAAATCAAAGACTAGGAATAATAAGTTTAGGCCAACACAAAAAAATAGGATATCCTGATTTTGTTTTCAAATCATAAATCATGTGAAAGAGGGAAAAAAAATCATAAAAATCTAACAATCATGAAATATATGAGTATGTATATAAGGTGTTTCATGATCTTAATTTTCTCCTCACTCTTTCACTTCCATTCTTAAAATCTTGCTCACTCACTATTTTTGTTAGTTACAGTACACAATTGAGTACCAAATGTTCTTRTGTTTCCCATTTTCATGGTGGACATTGTGCACTTGTTTTTCTCCTTGATCTCCCAACCCTTCTTCTTTTGTTTTCGCTTTTTTCGATTTTTTTGCYGAGATTTTTTTTCCTCAAAAGATATATACTRAAGTAACATGGAATTGAATGAAAATAAAAATTACCAAACAAACAAATGCTAGAGTAAGGCCCTCTTCTTTTGTGTTGAATCAAGTTGAACTGAATTGAAGTCAGATGAATTGAATTGAATGGCCGAATAAGTCACCTGAATTGAATAAAAATGAGCTGAAATAAAGTGAATTGAACTACACTAAAGTTAATTAGTTGAAATGAGCCGAACTACACTGAACTAAACTCGGCTCAAATCGATCAAACTTAGCAGAACTGAACTGAAATAGCATAAAATTAAACATAAAAGAAAGGGACCTAATAGAAATACTAGGACAAAGCAAGTAGAGTTCTAGAGCAATATTTCTCTCTCTCTCTCATGAAAGATATTCGACCAATCAAATTTTACTCGGAGAGTCTCTCTCACATAAGTCTCACTCTCCCTCCTTCTACTGCCTTTCCGTCCTTTAGTGCCTGGCTTTCATTTCATCTCATTCCTATAAAATGGGCAAAACCTTAAATCTTCATTTCCAAACAAATACTACTACTTTTTCCCCTCATCAAATCAAACTTCATTCAACCTTATATATTTTTATACTGCTGCTGCTACTACTACTACATACCAATATATATATTATTAGAATAACCAACATCATTTCTTGCATTCCTCTTACAATAATAATACTAACAACACCATATCATACATATATATCTAGTACTTCGTATTACTCGATATAATATATTGTAGTAGTACCTAACTAGATATACCACATATAACTATAGATTCACTTATTATACATTGTGATCAAACTATACTAAAATAAGAAAGGCGAAAGCTAAGGAGTGCTTATCATTCAAGACCGTCCCAACAACCATAATCTATGAAGAGTTTGTGTATGAAGTTCATACATCTCCTTGGTTAGCTATCTTAATCCTCACGTGTCCACTTTGCAGACGCCATTGCAGCATTAGCCACTACTCCACCATCAGCACTCACATTCCAGGTCACTCCTCCTCTCAAACCACTTTATGAAATCCGTCGGCGACTTCGAGTCACTCTCACTCGAACCCCGGTCCACCCGTCACGTCTCTCAGAATCACCAGCTCTCTATACCGGGTTCGCAGCACTGCTGGAGGGATCACATGGGGCAGTGATCTGAGCGCCGGGCTTATCGAACCCCTAATTCAATGAGAATTCAGCTCAAGGAGATCCTCAGAGTACGTGCAACTTACTATCGGGCAGCCTACAGGTGCGTTCGACTTCGACCCCCGCTCTCCGGTCTTACGAGCTCGCCAAGTAAACCACCAAGAGGTCGCCTCAATAAGCTTGCGGCTCAGGGATGCTGGCTACAAGGCTCACACAACGCCAGTCGCAGTGGCCACTTTCTTAGAGTGTATGAAGTGCCGACTGGGCCGCTCCAGCTGGCGCTGTTGGCAGTCCAGTGGATCGGGTTATGTGGCCGGTCACAACAACAAGGCGGCTGATCAAAGCTTGCGCATAGGAGTTATCTCGGATGGCCAGCTGACGTTAAATAACGCGCCACATGTCCTGGAGTGGTCTTGTAGACTTACAGAGCCACTCTTGAGGGTCCAGGCCCCCACAAAGAGCGATGTGGGCATGTTAGGACGCTCGGGACCAGGATGGACCACCTCATTGGTGTGAGGGAACGTGGGCTTCTTAGGCTCTACACCTCAAGGGCATCCGACACGTGGTGCAGCCCTCCTCAGGACGCAATAAGGAGGAGGTAGGCCGAATTTCGAGGAGTACAAGGGAGCCCCTAAGCATCAACCATCACGGCATCAGCCTAGGTGGCTTGCCCTTGGCCAAAATAGCAGCCTATGACAATCAAGCTTAAGTTCGAGAAGGCCCATCGTGACGTCAAATATCCTTTGGTGGGCCGAGTGGGAAAAACAGCTTCAGGTCTCCTTGACAAGCAGGGACGAAGATCCCTAAGAGTGTCAACCTATGTGATCTCACTCACCAAAGTCCGGGTTCATAATTGATACAGTGAACTAATTTGTCAACACTAAATCCTAGTAAAAAAGTAAATTAGTCGTAAAAGTAAGAAACACAGTACTCCTCCTAGTAGTGGTTCCACAAAAGTGCACCCTTTGGCTAGATTCATGCCAAATTGGTTCCAGCCATTCCGGGTGGAGGACACGAAATCGTGGTGGGTGTACGCCGAGGTGGGGCGAGAGCTCCGSCTAGACAACATAGAAACGGAGCAGCTTCCGTACTACTTGAGCAACATGAATGTTGCAAAATGTCATGACCTTAAAACGTACCTAAACTTGGTTGAAAATTGTCCAGTCAAGACTTTTGTCAAGAAGTCGTTGAAGAAACTCTCCCTTCATTGCAAACACAAGAAAGAAAAAAGCATTCGTGTTGCGTAAACATTTTTGAGAGAAATCCACTACAAATGTAAATACATTAACTTTTTTTTTGGAGATTTATCTAATTAATTTATCACAAAATGTAATTAGAWTATATATGATCGATGATCCCAATCTATTTTGTTGGGATAATGTATGTATATCACAACACCACATATATATTATTGCTACGGTATGTAATTTTTATCCAATCACATAACATTATTCGTATAAAAATTGGCTGAGCTAATAATCTATCTGTTCGATCTACTTGTACCCAGGTTTGATTTAATCAAGTTACTCGTAATTACTAACTCTGATCTTAAATTATCAATATCTAAAATTCTACTCCGTATTTAAATTAGCACACARATATATTGCTCATATCTTTAGCTTTATATTTCGCATGTACTGTATATTATAAAKTGCAAACACGGYRGGTAATTTAATTTCGATACGTAGTTCTTCACAAACTTTTGCCGTGCGAGTGTGTGACAGYCAGGGAGAGAAGTTCGGAAATGATTTGAGGAATGCGGCCCTGCAAACAATTGTCATTGCATTTGCACATAATAATGAGAAATGCTTGTCCTCTCTCTCACTACGTATTGCCATAGGAGATGACACGCAATAATCCACTCCCCTCTCTAGTGCTCTTGATCAAATCATCATGTCATTGTTTTTGAACCAAAAAGTAGTATTTGCATCAAACCAAGCTTAAATGGAAGCACAATTTATCAAAACCTGAATAAACAATACTAGGACTAAGTTTATTGAACACATGCAAATCAAAAGAGCACAGTGTATGTAAGATAAATTAATGCCAAGTATAGTATTCACGTGAAATATCAAAATTACATCGTCACAATGATGAGACACTTATAATAATGCTTTTACAGAATGTCATCACACTTAAATGTTTCTAATAACTTTCTACTTTTTATGCTTTCAATCAACTAATATACCATTATGTGATTCTTGTGAAATATATTATCTCTTCTCTCAACTCAAATAAACGAGCGTTTACAAAAGAGTGAGTGGTGCTGATTCATCCATCAATCAAATAAAGCCTTAGTCTTATAATAAGCGTATGGAGTTCGACAACATATATAATAATGATCGAACTGAAAATGGTTATTCAATCCATATCTATCCACAATGTTTTTCCTTATTCATCCCTCGTAAATTCATTTGCTTTGTATCTTTTTGTCTTCAATTCCGCTGGATCTGTCGTTTGAAATCTCTATGATCCCACTCTTTGAACAAGTGTTTTCCGTGGTTTTCTGTCTTGAGCACAAGGAGCAGAGCAACTTGATGCAAAACCTCACAATGCAAAGGGGAAAACGAGCAACGTAGAGTACGTGAGTCAGTGAGTGCCATGCATAAAAATAACGAAAGTTCAAATGGTGGTATGAAAAAGGTGATGTTTGTTTTATGTAGGTCAATAAATTAATAATAATAATAATAATAATAATTCACACAAGATTAATTAAATAATTAATGAGGTTTATTATTTAATTGGTCAAACATAATTGATGATCCTTTTATTTTGTGTGTGTGTGTGACACTTCCAAGTATTTACGGCTGCATGCCATAACACCGGCCATAAAACAGTTAGAATATTTCAGTACATGAAAACTACTTCCAATCAAATCCCACCGGCCATACCAAACAACACACTATTCCAGCAGTAAAATATTAAATTTATTAATTTTTTTTAAAAGGCAAAAACTAACTAGTGCTTCCGAGACGTTAATTTAGATAACRAAAAATAGAAATATCAAATGTATTTATCCACGGAGTATTAATTACATCGATCCGTCATCCATCCCCCAAGCCTGACTCCCACATCAAACATTTGAGGTTCTCCCAAAGTTAAAAACAAAAGGGAAAGGGAGAATGTTAGTTTGAGGTAGGGAATGAGGTACCTCACCTTTTCCTAAGGACTGGCCCTATGCCAAACCCTTCATGGGACTAGGCCCCTTGATGGTTGTCGGAGGAAGAACCTCCTACCATTCCATGTCAGTGGGAAAATCCCAATCCTCTTAATGAGGGATTAATGGCGAGTTATTCCCATCGTGCTGACTGTCTACGAACTGCGGGAAGCTCACGGTGTGAAGACCTGCCTTTTCTCTCTGTCTTTTCAATATATATTTTAACATGCAATTCCAAAATTTATATGTTAACTTATCGTACTATTCTATAAATAGTATTTATATGTCTTATTAATCGCATAGAATACCGTTAATATGACCTCTTTTATATTAAAGTAATATCTTGTTTAATTTTAATTAAACGTCTGCTGCATTTACCACCAAGACTTTTTCTTTTCCTCGATAAAAAAGTC
>SNQN01000629.1:0-31782 GCA_008642245.1 Bassia scoparia
TCATCCTCTACAACATGCAAGTTACATCAATGAGTCAGCATTTTTAAAATCAGTACCCATGATCTGACCTTACCGAGAACCAGCTTGTGGGAAAGACTGTTCTCCACCTGTTTACCAGAGTCACCCATTCATCAAAAGTCTCATTCTTTGAGTGAAGCATTATCACCCAGGTGTACCTGGAAAAGTCATCAACAATAACACATACATATCTATGGCCCCTTCGACTTTGAACTCTCATGGGACCGCACAAGTCAATGGTGTAAAAGTTCGAAGGGCCTGCTGGTACTCAAAACATTTTAGGCTTAATTGAGATTTGACCTGTTCCCCTTAACACATTCTGAACAAACTTTGTCTGCCTCATACTTGATGTTAGGAAGTCCTATCACCAGGTCTTGAGACTTAAGTCTATCAGAAGTGTAAGGCTCGCATGTCCAAATCTCTATGCCAAATCCATTGATTGTTGTCTGAAACAGCTTTCAAACAGATAGACTTATTTGAGGATTTATCCAGGAATGTAATGTAAACATCATGTTTCCTGGTTCCCTCACATATAAGTTCACCTGTTTGTGAGTCAACTATGTGACAAAGGTTGGCTTGAAACTCAACTCTATTTCCTTTGTCACACAGTTGTGAAAGCTCAAAAGATTATGTTGCAAGCCTTCAACATAATATACATCATCAATTGCATTGGAAAGTGTCTTACCTACTTACCTAAACCAGTGATGGTTCCCTTGCTGTTGTCTCCAAAGGTGACACTTCCTCCATAAAGGCTACTAGTAGAGAAATTGCTCTTTATCTCCGGACATGTGTCTTGAGCATCCACTGTCCAAATACCAATAGGTACTTCTCTTCACTTTAGCCTGTAAGACAAAATCAAACATTAGTTTTAGGAACCAAACTTTCTTGGGTCCCTTTTCCACAACATTTTCATCAATTGATCTTTTCTTTTCCATACTAACTTCACATGTTTCTTATTCTTATTTACACTAATTTCTTAGCAGTACACCTCGTGATCTTGTGTCCATCCTTACCACAATGATAGCACACATGCATGTCTTGGACATAACATACTTACTCTTGGAATTCCCTGATCCATGTGGTTTCTCTGGGAGACCAGTCAGTCCTGGTTCCTCGTTATTATAACCAAGCACCCCTCCCTTGGTTACCTACGTGTTTTGAAGTTAAAGTCTCTAAGGTCTCCTGTGCAGTCAGTAACTTACTCACATGTTTGTAGCTCTCATGAAGTTCTTTCTCTCTTGATCAAGATTCTCAATTAACAACTCATTTTTTCTTTAAGAACAACAAATCACTTTTCAAGGATTCGAGTTGTAAATTGAGATTTTAGAATCATACTATCCATAGACATGTTTAGTAATCACTGGCGTTTTTCCCTCTTTCAATTTATGAATCTCAGCATGAAGGTCACACAGCTTTCCATCATATTCATCATTTAGTTCACTGATCTCATCACTAGTGTTATGGGGGAACATCATAATGTGCAGCTTTGAGTAAAGCATTCTCTTTGTGAAGATCTTCTAAGTTGCTAGCCAGTATTTCAAAGGCTTTCAACAGAGAGGTTCTGCTACAAAAGGTTGCTTTCCTCTAGCTACTGAAAAATCAACCGACTCACTGAAGTTGATAAGTCTCTAGGGAACCAGGAGATCAGATCTTCTCACCATCAACTGATAGTTAGGTTTGGAAGATCTGACCTTTTCCAGTTCCACTTTACACTTGTCCAATTCAACTTCAAGCTCTGCCACTTGATCTTCAAGATTATGGCATACTCTTCCGAGGTGATCACAACTGGCAATAGCAACTTCACATTCAGCACGTTTTTCTTTAAGTTCTCTCTGCCGGTTATGTATGTTTCACCTAGTTTATAACATTCATCTAACAAGGATCTATACAAGCTAGCATATTATCTCTGTCATACTCATGCATATCTTGCCTAACTTGTTCTAGATTACCTTGTTCGTGCAATACATCCTTCTTGGCCATCAAGCACTTCTCAATTGTGCTGGTTCCCCTCCTGGTTCCGACATCAGTGTGTTTCCCTCGGTGCTTGCAAAGCAGTCATGCAAACACTAGGGTTAGGTGATTCTCCATCCTCATCAGATCCTGAGTCAGAATCACCCACATTGATCTATCATAGCATTTTAAAGCTCGCCTTTCTCCAGACTTGGACTGTTTGTCCTCCACTTTGGACAATCTCTGATGAGATGTCCCTTCTCTCCACACTTAAAACACCCCTGCAGAAGATGTGTTAGTTTTCTTCAAGTTTTTACCTTTGAAGTTTCTTCCTCTGATCACAGAGTGTTTTTTCAAATCTTTTGGCAATCATGTCAATTTCATCTTCATCCTCTTCTACTGTTCCTTTTAAGGCTATCTCTGGCTGGTTCCTTCTCAGTCTTAGAGTCAATTAGTAACTCATGTGTCATGAGGGAACAATCAGCTGTTCAGAGACAATGTGGACAAATCTTTGGCTTCTAAATAGCAGTAATCTTGGCTGTCCATGCATCTGTTAAACTGCGCAATATTTTTCTCACAAGATCCTCATCAGAAAAACTTTCCCAAGGGATCTAAGATCATGATTATTGTCAAGAATCTACGAAAACATCATTGATCTTTCCACCCTTGTTCATAGCAAATAATTCATATTTAGACATTCGTAAATCAATTTTGGATCTTTTTACCTCGCTGGTTCCTTCATAAGCAAGTTCCAAGAGTCCCAAATTTCTTTGGCACTGCTGCATCCAGAAATTCGGTTATACTCTGCGCCTCACCTATAGCCTATAGTTATTGACATTGCTTTTGCATTTTTCTCCAGCAACTTGTAATCTGAATCACCAGTTCACTGTCTTTCTTTGGAGTCTTGTTCCCTCAGAGTCAGTTTCATGATGCTATTGGGACCATTTTTACCACGAGCCAGCACTCATAGTCAATCCCATAATACATTTTGATCCTGTTTTCCACCATGCATAGTTGTTTCCATTGAATTTGGGTGTTTTGCTATTCATATCCGATTGCTCCTAATTCTTGAGTACTCATACTTGACTTCTCTAGATGTTACTCTTACAAGAAGCCTTGGCTCGATACCAATTGAAGTCTAAGATACTCAAGAGGGGGTGAATTGAGTATAATCGACTGTGACCAATTTTCTTTTTGCTTTTGATCTAATGATAAGGAACCAGTTGGGCTGTTCCTATACGCAGCGGAATGTAAGTAAACAGTAAAAAGAACACACAGTATTTAAACGAGGTTCACCCAACTCTGGGCTCGCCTCCTACCCTAAGCTCTTTATTAATCAACTCGAAAACAAAGAACTTGCTCACTCTACTGTTTCCCTATCCGGGAACCAGCAACACCCCACACTCAACTCTGAATGCGCACTCGACTCACACTCCATAAGTCCAACTTGTGTTTGAACTCACAAACACTACCCAGGCTTTCAACCCTCTGTTGATAGCCTTTACAAGAACAAAATTCCTCTCTTATGAATTGCTTCTTAGAAAGCTAAGTAAGAGAATATTGTATGCTCGATATATGCTCGTGTATGACTCGATGGTTATGAACTAAATGCTTTTTGTGTTTTTCTCTCAAATAATTTTCTTAACAATCACTTGAGTTTCAAGCAAATTAAAAGGGAAAAAAAGAAGATAATGAAGGGGATATAAGAAGAGGATAGAAGCTTGAAGGAGAAACAAGGAAATCAAGATAAACAATATATATAATATATATATATAATATATATATATATATATTATATATATATAATATACTATATATATATATATCACACAATTCAACATCAACATAACAAAAAAGCAGAAGAGCCAAATATAGAGAAACTGGAAACATTAGCGACCGACTAGACGAATTAGCTACCGCAATATCGCAGATTGYGACCGATTTTTCTTAATTTACGACCGAACAATCGTAATTAGCGACCGAAATTGGCGGCCGCTAATTGTTTTTTTAGTTTTTTTGTCTTTCTCTGATTTTTTTTTTTAAAAAGAGGGGGTGTTATAGCCCCCATTAGCTCCAATGTGGGTCCGCCCCTGCACCATGGATCTCTATTAATGCCTAAGTCTCCATTTTGTACAGTGTACTTTGAGCCATCTTCACCTTGTATCTCACCCAAAGTAACTCATTCGAAACCTTAGCTAGAAAGTTGTTGTTGGCTCTTATATCTTCAATTAACACTATGCAAGCCCACTTACAAGTCACCGTGATATTTTTGTTTTCAAGACCTAAACATGTATGTTCAGGGTTCTAAATAGACTTTATAGCCCATGTCATCCCATTTGGAAATTTGGATGCTTGTAGCCTCCATGCAAACCTTTCATCACTACAAAGTATTGTGTACCTCTGGCTAGTAGCATGTCACCACCATAGAAAACCCACTTTGAATACAGAAATCCCTCACAATGTCTTTCAATGTTGCTTAACCACAAACAACTGCCAAGGATGCAAACCCCATGCAATTGTATCTTTCCAAACTCCACATCCTCATAGAATTTTCCATTCTTGTACAACTTGGCTAAGTACCAGTCAAAGTCTTCAGTTGCATCATCCCACATAGGTCTATCATATGGATCAAAGTCAGCTGGAATCATCTCCATAGAATAAAGTTCCAACTTTCTGTCCTCATCATCCACACTTTCACCCTTAGGTTCAGTGACTTGATCAAACTCATCAACTCTAAAATCTGAATCAACTCATCAACTCACCATCATCTCCAAGCCTCACAATTTATAAAGTCACTTGGACATCACTTGTGTTCTTTCTATTATAATAAATAAATAAAATAAATAAAAATTTGCTTATAAGAGCCTTTATTTGCATTCTGATATTCCGCATTCTTATTTTGATGGTCGTTGATTTTATGCATTTGCTAAATGAGGATTTGTTACCATCTTATTTCATTGTTATTATAAACATGGCATGTGTAGGCAAAATTTGTGTTCGGCAAGGGTTCACGCATTGTTATTTGCTAACGCAAGAGACTATGTAGTACCTACAACACTACACTTACCCAAAGTTTCGTAACGATAAATTTTAGACTATAATTGGTTATATCAAGCCCGCTCAAGGTATGCCAACACCCATTTTCATTGATTTGTAAAATGATTTGTTTATTTTCAATAATCAATCATTTCTAATCACAAATGAAATATTGAGGTGTGTGTATCTAGCGATGTACATCTGATTGTACCATGCACATTCTCTAACAATATCTTCCACTAGAATCTTTTCTACTTATCATTGTCAAATGGGTGTAACTTTTTTAAAAAGGTTAATGTTTACGCAAAAATTGGCTATGTTACCTAATCTAAGTTGGTATGACTACAACTAGGATCTAACTACGTATAATAAATAAATAAATAATGCAGAACTAAATGCAAAGGGAGTAGGGGAGGAACAAACAACACATCAACATGGTGACACGGAAAACCCCATGAATAAGGATAAAAAATTGTGTGTGGCTATGAGTCCACCAATCCACTAATAACTTTGACAATTACAGGTACAATCATGTTTACTCTCAAATGTTTCTGAATATAATCACTCAATATTGCTATAAAACTCTTTAGAATCTCTTAGTACAATCAGTGCTCATAATGTGAATTCTCTCGTGTGTATTTTCAACATTGAACTCCTCTGTTTATAGCCTAGGATGTTTACTAGTAATTGCCATAAAGTCAGGAGATGGTTCCTTGATTATAGGGTGGTGCTTCTAAGTTAGCAGATAACTTCCTTGACCGATTCGACAAGGCATATTCTCCATGTGATGAGTCTCTTGAATGGTTTCCTTTATTCTAAGAGTCCCGTAGATAGTGGCCTTTGGCTGCTTCTTCCTTTAGAACAATCGAGATAAATTTCCTTGTACAAACGTCARATAGGTTAACTACAACAACTATAAAATTTTGGGTATAACAATTAGCCCTAACTGGCTGCGTAGAAGCGCCAAATTCTTTGTACCATGTTAGAGGTACACGCAGAAGAACAGTGTAAAAATATGATCTAACAAAAACGTAATCATTGCGAGATTTTGAAAAATATTTCGTAAATTTCTTTCATTTGAGTTTGTGTGAATTCCAAGGGATATTGCTCAAAGATTTATTTCCGTATTAGTTGGGTCAACTGTTGAAAATTGATTTTATATATACGAAGCGATGCTCTAATAATTTCTCGACTTCTGTCAATTGTGATAGAGCTTTTCTAGGGTTTGCTAAATCAAATTTAGGCTTTCGATTGTGATTTCGACTTGTTTGAATTGAGCTGCTCAAGTATACCCTTCTTTTGTTTCTTTTTTTATATAGTTTTTCGTTAGTATATGAGAATTAAAACTGTTGCTAGAAAGAAAGTTGCAAGGGGGAAACTGAATGATGATGTGATGAGTGAAGTCGATTATGAAGGTTTTCCCAAGTTGGTGGCCTTGGGAGGCTTTCCATAGTCAGCTAAGTGGTTGGCTCTAACGAAAACTCAACGTCCTGAAACTTGTCCAAGTGACTGTGTCGTCTTCTTCGAGTATCCTTTCACGATTGGTTTCAAATTTTCTTTTACTCTTTTAGTCAAAAGCTTCTCTTGTCACCTTATGGTTAGCTCAGGACAAACAACAACAACAACAACAACAACAACAACAACAACAACAACAACAACAACAACAACAACAACAACAACAACAACAATAATGAAAAATGGAAACTAATAATCCCACCTTTTGATGGTCTGCTCTCAATAATCCGACCTCAAAGTAATTACAGAATAATCTCAACTTTAAGGGTGGTCTTCCCAAAATAATCCGAACTCTCATTTTTGCTGCTTTTGTTGATCCATTTTTGGCTTGTTCTAGGTAAGAAAATGAGAGTTCGGAATATTTTGGGAAGACCACCCTAAAAGTTGGGATTATTCTGTAATTATTTTGAGGTCGGATTATTGAGAGCAGGTCACCAAAAGGTGGAATTATTAGTTTCCATTTTTCCTACTAATAATAATAATAATAATAATAATAATAATAATAATAATAATAATAATAATAATAATAATAATAATAATAATAATAATAATAATAATAGTAATAATAATAATAATAATAATAATAATAATAATGATGATGATGATGTTGATGATAAGGAAAAATGGAAAGAAATAATCCCACCTTTTGGTGGTTTTCGCTCAATAATCCGACCTTCGTGTAATTACAAAATAATCCAACCTTGTGTACCAATCTTCACTCATTGATCTCAATCCCTAAGTTTGCCTGCTAAGTAATTTAGTTTACCTTTGTTAACAGGGTTGTTTTCATTTTTAAATTTTAAAAAGATAAATAATTTCAGAAAATAAACCACCACCCACTGCCCTCCCACAACCATAATAACCACTTCATTCCCTCCCATAACCACCGTCGACACCACAACACCACCATAGCCACCTTCAACAACAAATCCACCATGACACCACCATTGCCTATACTCGAAACCACCATTGCTCCCTCACACTGCCCTCCATCGTAAAACCATCCTCACTCGATCCTTCACACTCAATCGACCCTCCGACAACCTTGCACCTCGAAATCAAACCATGACCCAACAACGACCCAATCAACCACCCACCTAGATTCGAATCCCAACCTAGATTTGAAGTCGATTTGGTGATTGTGGGCCAAGTGGGTATTGGGTACCTATTAAGGCAAGTGGTGGCGGGAGGATTTCGAGGGGTGGGGGATGGGTGTCGAGGGAGAGGGAAGAGTGACGAGGGTGGGGGTGATTTGGCGACTGTTGAGGAGTGGCGAGGGTGGGGGTGGTGGCGGTTAGGATGGGGTACGGTGGGATGGTTTGAGGGTAAGGAGTAGTGGTGGTAGGCTCACGAGTTGCGAATGAGTGGGGTGGGGGTGGTTTTTGTGGTGGGGGTTGTCAAGGATGAGTTTAATTAGTTTATTACAAAAAAAATAATGACATGATTAGTAGGTTATAGGTTAAAAGGTGCATCTAGCGAAGATAGGGATAAAAGGTAGGATTATTTTGTAATTATGTTTAGGTTGGATTTAAAGGAGTCTATAAAAATATATTAAAAGGAGTTCCACACAACGTGAATGTGCCATGTGAACTCCTTCTAATATGTCAAGTGTTATTATATGTAATTATTTCAACTAAAAATATAAATACTTGGTATTATGCAAACATAAAAACTTGAACCTATCTAGTATGAGACTATGACCTTTGGGATAAAAGGTTTAGTTTTTTTTTTTTTTTTTACAAGAAATTAACTATTATTAATTAAACAACAGTAGCTTCAGAAATTACAAGCTCTTGAACCACAATTGTATTAGTTATCATATGAAATAAATTATAATTAAGTCTCATTATCATATTTAACTATGGAATAATTTAAAGGTGATGTGTTCTTTTTCTCTAATATTTTTAGTTACAACTACGAAGACTATTTTCATGCTAAAAACCTCACTTTTCAAAAATCACAAAATACTAAAAAAATACTACAGTGTACAAATTAATCAAGGGATTTTTCCACATATACCCCTGACTTTAAGCCTAATAACTCATATACCCCCGTGTTTTTAGAAACGCCTCATATACCCCTGACATCAGATATAATAGCCCAAATACCCTTAATGAGCCAAAAAATCGTTAAATTTTTAACACCATTAGGATTTTACTAATAATTCATCCTTAATTCATTCATCTACTCCATTATTCCTTAATTAACCCATAATTCATTGTCTTCTTCAACCGAAAACTCAAACCCCCTCATTTTCTCTCACCTCCCTCAACCCAGAACCACCCCCCAACCACCACCTCCACTACAGCCACTCACAACCACCCGCATCCCACCACCCAACGACCTCCACTAACCACCCCATAACCCAACCCACCACCCGCAGCCACCCAGAACCACCCCACAACCCACAGCCACCCAGAACCACCCCACAACCCAGTCCACGACCTGTAGCAAGGTAGCAACCACACATCGCCCACCACCCGCAACCACCCAAAACCCATCCCACGACCTAATTTGCTTGGAATTCGAAACCCACGACAATTCTCAGCAATTCCATCAACATTGCAGTCGATTATCGAACAAAATTTGGGGTTCTTTCAAATTTTTGTTCGAATTGTCTTTCAAATTTCGAATTGTGTTTCAAATTTTTGTTCGAATTGTGTTCTTTCAACTACAGCGCCAACTTGTTAGGGCGTTGTAGTTGGTTCCTCGCGGCCGCGTGTGCGGTGCTGCGAGTTGTAGTTGGTTCTTCGCGGCCTCATGTGCGGTGGTCATGAATACCTTACCCACCCACACTGAATTTTAGAGAGGAGAGAGAAAGAATGAAACAAGGGGGGAAAGTCGAGATTGGATTAAGGAGTTTTAGTTTGAAGAGTGTCAAAGAAATAAAGATATAAGAATAGAAGAAGATAGAAGACATAAATCATCCTCAAAAAGCAGATTCAACTTTGAGGACAATGCTCCGAAAAGTGGAACCTAGGCCGCGAATTTTAGAAAAAGAAACAGAGGAGAGAGAAAGAATGAAGGAGTGGAATGAGAGCTCAAAGAAGATACCTTACCCACCCACATTGAATTTTAGAGAGAGAGAGAGCTTGGTAGTGGTAATGGAGGTAGGAAGATGAGAGTAGGGATGAATTTAGAAGGGATTAGGGGTTAATGGAAGTGAATTAGATGTTAATTGAAGAAATAGACTAACGGTGTTTGGTTTTCCGTTACAATAAGGGTATTTGGGCTATTTTGTCTAATGTGGGAGTATATGGGTTATTAGGCTAAAAATAAGAGGTATATGGGGAAATATCCCATTAATCACTTATTATATACTCGATATACATTTGTTGGTCTGTGCTATAACCCGGACATCGCCTGAGCCAACACACTAATTTTCTATTTAAAAAAATAGGCAAGGAAAGGCAAAGTGGCGTGGGTATAAAAAACAAAGGTAGACCGCTTGGGCTTTACTTCTCTCATCTCACACCATTTTCATTTCATAAATCGGGGTTTTAGGGTTTTTGCGTTTCTCCTCTTCTTTCACATTTTTCTCTCTCTTCATTTTTCTACTTCTTCAAACGCCATGACTGCCCAAACTCAAGAAGAGCTTCTCGCCGCCCACCTCGAACAGCAGAAAGTCGATGTATACATACTCATCCCTCTCACTTATCTCTATTCATTTTTGTTTTTATCGATTCTGATTTTTTTATATAACTTTTCTAGATTTCCTGTTAATTGCCTCATTTCACTTTTCGATTTAATCTGTTTTGTTTTTGTATTTTGATTTTTCATGTATAATGAACTTTGTATTTATGGGTTGTTGCTTGAGATGTGTCCTGATTGGATTGGATCTTAGCTTGTTTATGTTCTAATTTGGATGAATATGTTGCTTGAATATTGAGAATCTTATTTTTTTAATTGAAGCATTTGGAAAGCTGCGTTCGCTATTTTTGTATGAAATTGGAAATGTTGTGTTAAGAAGATTGATTATTGTATCGGTTGTTGAAATGACGGTGAGGCTTAGTATGATTTTAAGCTGTATTAATAGGCGTTCGATTTGGGGAGTCCAAATGAATTTCAGAATTTGTGCCTCTTTTTTGGCAGAAGAAATAACGTCAATGTGTGTTTTGACTGCTTTCTGTGAATTCAAGGTTAGCAATTAGCTTTCGCTATTGCGTTGGATCGCTTAGCTCGCTGTTTTGCTCTATGTGGGAGCTTTCCGAACAATATTGTTTTTAGTATCTCCTGACAATGGGTGGTTGCCTGTAACAGTTTTACTTAGTTTCTTAATTCTTTGAAATGGGATTGGTTTTGAGGATGCTTCTTGTGACACTGAATGGTGGTTATGTATATGGCGAATGTTTTGGAACTTGTTATGGTCAGTAATCTGTTCAATTCATAGTTGGTTGAATGTTTTTTGATTTGGTTTCGTTTTTTGCAGGATGATGAACCCATAGTGGAGGATGACGATGATGAGGATGATGACGACGATGATGATGACAAGGATGATGATGATGTGGAAGGTTTGTTGAGCTATAGATACCTTTTTTAAAAAAAAATAGCGTTTTGCCATGATTTTCAAATGTAATCCTAAAGCTTCCTACATTTCATTAGTTTATGTCACTTGGGGATCATGTATGATTTGATTATGTGTATATGTATCTGTTCTGGAACTTGGAGGACTTGCCTGCTATCAAGTATCCTTTTCGTAACTTAATTATGTTGAGTATATGCTATTATTGTTTGGAAAACTTAGTTTCACTGAATACAAAAACTGATAGTTGTTTGAAATTGCTTTTAATTTGACATATTCCTTAGTCATGTATGTTGCTAGCATCCTTTGTGTTGTGCCCTTTGGCTGCTAATTTATGAATACAAGCTATTGTTGGGCTTTTGGGACTTTACACAAACATGTTAATGTCATTTTTTTAGGGCTTCTGGCAGACTTCCGTATTTTTAGTTCCTGTCATTGAACATATACTTTTCTTTTTTTTACAGGGGGACACGATGGTGATGCAAGTGGCAGGTCAAAGCAGAGCAGAAGTGAAAAGAAGAGTCGAAAAGCCATGTTGAAGCTGGGGATGAAGCCTATCACTGGTGTCAGCAGAGTCACTGTCAAAAAGAGCAAGAACGTTAGTCTCTTTGTTCCAGAGTAGCCATATCCGTTACTTTTTGTTGTTTGTCCAAAATACTAATTTATTATCTTATCTCTCGATTCAGATTTTGTTCGTCATTTCGAAGCCTGATGTCTTCAAGAGCCCTACATCTGATACTTACGTCATCTTTGGTGAGGCAAAGATTGAAGATTTGAGCTCACAACTTCAAACTCAGGCTGCAGAGCAGTTCAAGGCTCCCGACTTGACCAACGTCATATCTAAGCCCGAATCTTCTGCAATGGCTCAGGATGATGAGGATGTTGATGAGACCGGTGTCGAACCTAAGGATATTGAGTTGGTTATGACACAAGCTGGTGTTCCCAGGGGGAAGGCTGTCAAGGCACTCAAGGCTGCTGGTGGAGATATTGTTTCTGCTATCATGGAACTGACCAATTGATAAAGATGGTCTCTATTTTGTTTTGGTGATGTTTTTTAGTTAGTCATTAGTGCTTCTTGAATCATGGTCTTAAAAATTTGAGGAATTTTAAGAGGCTGTGTGTTTCTTTTCAGCTGTTGTATTAGTAAAAACTATGAGAATATCTTATATGTGATGAAGTAAAGCACTTGTTTGATTGGCTTATAGTTCTTATGGAGTTTTTTTTTTATATTGCGTTCCTGTTGCCCTCACTTGATATCTTGGTTCAGTATTAGTTTTTGGTCTGACTTTTGAGAGTTTCAACTTTCAAGCATTATAGATCTAACTCCTAAATGTAAGAGCACTACCAATAGTGAGGAAAAGAAAATTTCCTCACTGCTCTCTCTTACTTGCTCTTTCTTTTCACCCAATTTTTCTTCAATTTAACTTTTTCCTCAACAACAATCATCCAAAAAAATTTCACTACTCTCTCTCCTACTTTTTCCTATATCTCATCATATTTACACATCATTTTTTATTTTTAACAACTCTTGTTTTTATATTAAACATACTTAAGTTAATAATATTTTGTAATTAATTAATCACAATTACTTGATTAGATTAAAAATTGTTTGACAAAAAAATAAATTATTTTACGAGTACCTTATACTTAATTATTTTCGAATAATTGGAAATTATGTAATTATTTTCATTAATAAATAAACGATTTTTATTAAGTACAACAAAAAACCAAAAACACCACACACCAACATTATTGAAAGCATAGATTTCCTAAGCACACAAATACGACTAAAATTTTAAAAAACACATTTCATGCTGAAAAAGATTACTACGAAAATTAATACTTCACTCAACGTGGTGACGGAAGTGTTCCAAATTTGATCAATCAAATAACGTTTTAGTGCCAAATGTTTTTCTCTGTCACGAACTTCAACCTTTCGATTGACGTAGGCCTCGAAGTCGATGTTGCCAAGTCGTCCGACATTGAATTCAAATGGCTCGTCGTTGTTTACCGAACCACTAGTGCTAGCTCCAGAGTGTTGTGGGCGATCTTCCTCATAGTACCAACGTAAAACATATGCTCTTATGTAGTTGTGACGTTCGTCCTCCACAATCATGTAGTGGAGAATTATACAAGCTTTCATTACGTCAAACAAAATGTCTTCGTCGTACACAAGTGACGGTTGCCGTATTATTGCAAACCGAGCTTGGAGAACTCCAAAAGCCCTTTTGACGTCTTTACGAGCAACAACTTGTTTATCTGTAAACAACCTATCCTTCATTACCTGAGGATGCGTTATACCTTGTATAAATGTAGCCCATTTCGAATAGATTCCATCCGCTAAATAGTAGCCGTAGTGGTAAGTGTGGTTATTGACATCAAAAGTTGTAGGCGGTGCAACACCTTGTAGCACCTCATCAAACACAAGAGATCTGTAAAGGACATTAAGATCGTTTAAGGAGCCAGGCATTTCAAAGAAAGCATGCCAAATCCATAAATCTTAATCAACAACCGCCTCTAGAATCAGCGTTGCAGTGTGAGATCGACCAACATATTTTGCTTTCCAGGCCTCTTGATAGTTCTTCCACTCCCAATGCATGCAATCTATGCTGCCGATCATGCCTAGAAAACCTCGACGTTCGTTTTGGTAAAGGATTCGTTGTAAATCTTCAGCAGTAGGCCTTCTCAAGTAATCATTTCCCCAAAGTTTGAAATGACCCCTTGACAAAAGTGACTCAATGCCAACTTTGCAGTCGTTTGACCCATTCATAGGTACTCATCCACCGCATATGTGGCAACACTGTATGCCAACATCCTCATCGCAATGGTGACAAACCGAGCCTCCCAGCAGCATCGTGACGTTGTTGAAACCATTCATCTCCTTCGACCACTTTGTCCATAATTCGATAGAACAATGGCCTTTGCATTCGAAATCTGCGACGAAATTGGTTTTCATTATAAACACAATTCTCCGTAAAGTAATCATTGAACAACTGCTCATGGCCTAGTTCTCTATTTCTTTCAACTCTTCTGCTTGGGCCATTTACATTTTGGGTTTGTGTTTGTTGTTGTAGTGGTAAGTGGTTGAATAGATATTGTTGTACTAGTTCATCAAATTCATTGTTTAAATCTGAACTTGAGGAACTAGAACGGGAGGAAGAGCTAATTGGAAATGTATACATGTTTTGGGATTTCGTAAGAACGTTTGAATGTGTTTGTGTACTAGTGTTTGTATGCTTAGTAAGATGTGTGCCTATTTATTAGAAAATGTAAGGTGAACACCATAAAGAAAGTATTAGAAAATTATTGATGGATTTCAAAATAATGTAGCTTTGTCAGAAAATAATTGAACCTTTTTAGAATAAGTGACCCTTTATCAGAAAATTATTTATGCATTTGAAAATATTGTAGGTTTGTCAGAAGGTTATGATGTACTTGCAGAAAATAATTGATGCTTAATCAGAAAATTTTTGCTTTAACAGAAAATATTTTTCAGAAAATAATTGATGTTTTTTCATAAAATTTAAGCTTTTTTCAGAATTTAATTGATGTTTTTTCAAAAAGTAATTTTTGTTTTTTTAGTAAATTGATGATGCTTTTCAAAATATCTTTGGTTTGTCAGAAAATTTTAGCTTTTTCAGAAAATAATTGATATTTTTTCAGAAAGTAATTTTTGCTTTGACAGTAAATTGATGGTGATTCAGAAAGTAATACATGCATTCAATTGTAAAAATTTAATTATGCTTTATGTAAAATTACTTGAAAGCTTTGAAACAAATAACTGATTCATATACTTAAAAGAAAACTATACAAACACTAAGCAGAAATTACAACATAATACCATAACTCATTCTCAGTTACCACACTAAACAACAAACATACTTAAAGTAGAACGGAAACTAAATTCTCAAGTACATGAAATTAAACCACATCATAAAAGAAAAAGTCTTATTGTTGGTTGCCATTTTCCATAAACTGGACAATTTAATTAACCGCTCGATTGCCCGTACACTTCTTTCCATAGTTGATCCTTGTACGCCTTTTCGGTGGGTGTTAGAGGAGTTCCCTTTGACATCAAAGCTTGCAGCAGCTGCACTTTGATCTTCTTTTGTTCCATATCCATCCGGTAGCGCTCTAGCCTTTCAACCCACTCGCGCTCTAGCCTCTCCATTTCAACTTGTTTTTGCTTTCTCATTTCCTTTTGAAGTTGGAGTTCATACTTCTTCTCTTTCAGACTGTATTCAAATATACGTTGCTCAATATTCAACTTCATCTGCTCACCAATGAACCCATCCTCGTCAAGCGTTGCTTTGCCATTGTTATGTCTAGCCTTTGCCTTCTTAACACCCTCAGGGCGAGGTATTCCTCCGGACGAGTATCCAGCCGCAGCAACTTCACCTTCAACACCACCCTCAGTCCTAGACCTCTTCCCACTTCCACTACTTTCATTCTCATCAACAGCACAAGCAACTCTCTCCTCTTTCGACAATGCCCATCTCAATTTGTCCCCATACTTTGGGTCATTCTTAACCAATTCCCAAGCATGTTAAAAAGTAAAGTTATGTGGTTTTGGCTTAGAAGTCTTGGAGAATAAACGCCTTTTGGTTTGTCCCCACTAGGCCTGATCACGGATCGGATATCCGATCCGTTATCCGATTTCGGATCGGATATCCGTATCCGAAAATTTGCGAAATTGATATCCGTATCCGATCCGAAATGCTCCGGTTATCCGATATCCGATATCCGAAATTTTTCGGATCGGATACGTCAAATATCCGATATCCGAAATTTTGAAAACCTATTATTTTTTTAATTTTTTTTCCTCTTCTATTATAATTAACTATTTCATTCATATATGATATATCAATAGTTCAATACATAGTTATTGAAATATCCGATATAAATTATTTAATCTCTAGTCTCTATTAATAAACTTAARTCTRAAAAATTTAATAAGAACACAATTACACAACTACACAAAATCACAAATCCAAAAACATATTCAACAAACATAAAATAGTTTCTTAATTTCCTACTACAAGCTCCAAGTTCCAAGCTCCAAGCTCCAAGCTCCAACTACTAAGCAATCTCATCACTAACATATAGTGGTCCAAAATCCAAAATCCAAAATCCAAAATCCAAAATCCAAAATCCAAAATCCAAAAATATTAAACAAACCATACATCAAGTTCACAAAGTTTAAAATATTACATTACATCCCAATAAACAAAACAAAAAAAAACATTACAAGCAAATTCATATTTATCTCTTCCAAGTTTCAAACTCCAAGCTCTAATCTTCAAGCTCATCTTCAACTCTTATATGTAATCATCAACAACGGCACTTGAAGGTTGTTCAATAAGAGATGATAACTCTACACAACAAATTTTAAAAAGAATATAGAATAGAAAAATTAGTAAGAAGTTAAAACAATTTATGAATTTAATTAAAAAAACATAATGACTATTGAAATGTTTTACCTTCTTCAATTCTTTCAATATCTTCAAGATTTTCTTCAACTACTATAGGCCACACAGTAGTCGTAACCAATCTTGAGAACATATCAAAGCTCAACATATTTGATGAAAGTGAGCTACGAAATGGATCAAAGTACTCGTCCACTCCGTACTAAAGTGCAATTCGGAGGCTACGGTGGAAAGGGTATAGCTAAGACATCTTTTGCATAAGAGCTACAATAGGGTATCTTCCCACGAATTTTCCACCAATCTAAGGCATCAAAGCTCTTTCCAATAGCATGAGTTCCTTTCATCATTTAGATACTTATCCAAATCACTTTTTTTCTCAAGACTACTTTGACTCCTATATCTCTCTCAAATTCAAGTTCGGCCATATCATGCCAATCCACAAGCTTTCCATTTCTCTTGTAGTTAAATCAATAACATTAGATGGACTTGACCCACTTTGTGTTTGTTTGAGAAGCATATGCTCATACAAAGATTCAATGCATCCTTAACCTTATCATACAACTCTTTGGCCTTTTCAGACATATTGATCATCAATAGCCCACTTCACATATTGCATTTTTCTCCTTGGATCAAGTACAACAGCAACATCAACATTAAATTGATATATTCTCACATTTCCCAATAACTTTTTCATGTTTTCTCTTCATTCCATGGGCCATTATCTTTCACCAAGATCACTACTTTCACACTTTCTCTTTATCATCTTTCCAATGGTACAAGTTCTTGCAAATACACATTAGAAGTAACATATAAAGATCCAGAAAAGTCTTAAAGTAGCATCATAAAATATCTTAAGAAAAGGGAGCAAAGACAGCATAACGTTCCCAATCATCATCAGTTGAGACACATTAGACTTTGACAATTCTTCAATAAATTTACCACCATCTGAGGTTTCAAGCAAGTCAAAAGCCTTACGATACATAGAAGCATATTCCAACATCATGTAAGTTGAATTAACCTAGTTTCAACATCTAAGCAAAAGATGTGTTTTGACTCAATATGTCTTGATTGACACAATTCTTAACTTTTGCAACCTTGCAGGAGAAGATCTAACAAACCTAACACCATTTCTTATTCTTTTATAGACTCATCATTTTCTTTTCAAACCTCCCTCACAGTTAAATTACGAATATGAGCTGACAAACGCATATGACACAAACTTTCCATCCACACACCCCATCTTTCCATCTCTGAAGTCTTCTTCTTATGTATTGGATACCTACATCATTAGAACTTGCGTTGTCCCACTGTTATAGTATGTAAATCTAACAAAACAATGGCAGGATAATGGCAACTAAATAATGGCAAGATAATGGCAAGCAACTAACCGTTAGTGATTGTAACTGAGCAAGGCAAGCAGAGCAACGGAGCCAAGCAGAGCAACGGAGCCGATGGAGAGACCGACGAGAGCAACGGAGCAAGAAGAGACCGACGAGAAGAGAACGGAGCCGATGGTGGCAGGCCTGGCAAGCGCAGGCCGATGGACGATGGTGAGAATGAGAGTGACTGAGTGAGATCTCAGATCTGGGAATGGAAGAGACAAGAGAGAGAGACTGAGAGAGTGACTACTGAGTGAGTGAGAGTATGAGAGAAGCTTGAATTTTAGGTTTAGTGATACCTTTACAAATTACAATGGACCTAAAGTTCAAAAAATGAAAATAAGCCCAATATAACAATTGTCAATAATGGACCAAAATTCGGATATTTAATCGGATACGGATATCCGATATCCGATTTTTTCGGATATTCGGATATCCGATATTTTCGGATTTTCGGATATCCGAAATCTAAAATTTCGATATCCGAGTTGGTATCCGATATCCGATTTTTCCGGATCGGATATCCGATCCGAAAAAAAATCGGATCGGATATCCTAAAAAATCGGATCGAATACGRATCGGATTTTCGGATTTTCAGATATTTTTGCTCTGCCCTAGTCCCCACCATAGCATCTTGGAGGAAGGACATAGGGCTTCTCTTTCTGCGCGACATTCCAAGCACGAGACACCTTTCTCCAAAGATCGCTCACCTTTTGGTTTGTCCCCACCATAGCATCTTCATTGTATTGCATGTACAACGCAATGAGGGTTGTATCCTCCGCGGCAGACCAAGTACAGGTCGCCCTTGCAGGGGTTCGGTCTTCCGTAACCGGGATTGTTGGAAATGGCAGAGGGTATTGCGGTGTCTCCGGAATAGTTTCCTCATACTCCTCCTCATGATAGGAGTTACTCCCTTGAAACACATGAGGAGAGTTTTCTTGAGAGTCTAGATTGGGTGAAGGACTGCTTGAAATTCAGGGTGGGTGAAAAGAGCATCATTGAATTCGCTCAAACTAAACGTGTAGTGGGAAAGGTTAGGATCCATTTCTGCAACATGATACACAAAAATTAATTATACAAATTATAATAATTTTCATATTAAAAACGATAATGGTTTAACACACTTTCAAAAGTTTATGGTTGGAGAATACAATAAAAATTCAATATATTAAAGTTTAAGTAGAGTATTTGTTAACATGAAATGAACATCAAATTACACAACAATTCCTAGGGAAATACTAAACAATAACTAAAAAAATTAAATTGATGTTCAACAACAACAACATATACCTTCATCAACATAAATAATTCTTCAATGATTTGCTATTAAATTTCCGAAAATTCAAGTTCAAAAAAATTAAAAAAAATGTTAACCATTAACAATAAAATAACAACAAGTAACAATTTCAACAACTTAAACAAACATGAACAAGACTATCAATAACAATAATTTAGCAATTACAAATAATTATATAATTTTAGAAAAAAAATTAAGTTGTTAAGTTAAGTGACTTACCTTTAAATTGGAGGATTTTGTTGTAGGAAAATAAGAAGATAATTAATTTTTGTTTTTTTAAAGTGTGTCAAAATATAGCAAAATGGGTGACTATTTATAGAGGAGGATAAAATATGACCGTTGGTAAATTTTTTTCAAAAAAAAATTTATAGCAGAAATTGGAGTATAAAGATTATAGTCATTGCAAATTTACTGGAATTTTCTTAATGGATATTAGCCTGCCACTGCATGCGTGGCGCTCCCGCATTGGATGGCCTAACGTGCCAGCCTACACTATATGTTATTTTTTTTTTTGCTTTCTCCAAGCCCAAAACGCGTTGTTTTGGAAGTGGGTCAGCTCTCACCAACCCCAAAACACGTCGTATTGAGGCGTGGGAAAGCAAATAAAATTTATTTTGGCAACCCCAGCTTGTGGGGCCCGCGTTGCCACTGTGCAACTTTTGTTTCCTTGCACGCAGAGGATTTTTCGATCTCCTCTTTTTTGAGGAATATTTCCTCTTCATTGTACATCCATATTTTTCCGCTTTTGCTTAACTTCATCAATTTGAGGAAATTTTTCCTCTTTGTTGTAAGTGCTCTAAGCTACTTTTAGCCGTGCATTGGACAAGTTAAATACTTCCTTATATTTTACTCACTAGTTGCAACTTTTGCCAAATTAAGGAAATATCAAATTAATGATGCAAAGGCCTTTGGTGACCCCTCCAGTTAAGAATTGACCTCTATTTCGAAGGAAGACTAAGGGTTCTTGGATTACAAAGAGGAGATGAGGAATGGAGACCATAATGATTACATGACAATGAACCCCGAGAAGAAGGTTTTTGGGCCCATTGCTACTGATCTAATCTGATTTTTTTTTCGCGACATCAATACCTTCAAAGAAGCAACCTACACTTGTCTCTAACCTTGAATCTATGAGATTTTTTTCAAAATTATTTTAAGTTTATTGTGGCTCAAAGTGAATGGTTCAACTCATGGCTTTTTCAAAGGGAAAAAGGGACTCAGGCAAGGAGATCCCTTGTCTCCTTTACTGTTTGTACTAGCTATGGAATACCTCTCAAGATTACTTAAACACGGAGAAACCCTATTTTCTGTTTCATCATAGACGTGGCCAGCTTCAGTTGAATCGTTTAGTATTTGCAGATGATCTCCCAATTTTTAGCAGGGGAGATGTTCAATCTTTCCAGCTGATTTTGAGGGGTCTAGCCACTTTTGCTGATACTTCTGGTTTGGTTGCAAACTCAGGAAAATCAGCCATCTATTCCTGCAACATGAATGCTTCAATTAAGACTTAAATTTTCTTTTCTTCTGGTTTTGTTGAAGGCTCTCTCCCTTTCACTTATTTGGGGGTTAGTATATATTAATTCTTGGAAACTTTCTAAGACAGATTGTCAGTTTCTGGTTGAGAAGGTGGTGCAGAGAATAAGGAGTTGGGGTACTACACTAGTACAAAAATGGCTATTTGCGTCGCACGTTAAACCCCTATTTGCGTCGCACTTACGAGCGACGCAAAAGCCCTCGACGCAAATAAGGCCAAAGCTATTCGCGTCGCACCTTCGCTTACAGTGCGATGTAAATGGCTTTTGTTGACTTCAGGAAAAGAGCTATTTGCGTTGCACTCTTAGCTAAGGTGCGACGCAAATGACTTTTGTTTACTTCAGGATAAAAGCTATTTGCGTCGCACCCTTAGCTAAGGTGCGACGCAAATAGCTTTATATATGAGTATGATGTTTATCTATTTGCATCGCACTGTAGCTTAAGGTGCGACGCAAATAGAGTTATATTTTTTTTAAAAAAATATTCACAATTGCTCATTTTACTATACAAACCTGTATACGATACACAATTATTAAAAAAATACAACTCTTGTTACAAAGCATTATACAAATAATTTAACATAATTAAGTAAAAAATTAGGCAACATCTCCGATCCTTTGCAATTTGCCACGCCCTATAAAATATGGATAGCTATACATACTAATCAAATAATCTACGGCATTAATTTGCAACATTACAACTTGCACAGGTTAGTTTTTCTCTGTTTCTACTTATTTAATTTTAGGTTTCTTCCCAAGCTTTAGTTGTTGCTCTTACAGATCCATGCTGATGAGACAAAAAGCAGTCTTCAGTTTGCAAGCAGAGCTTTACGATTTACTAACTGTGCACAATGTTAATGAGGTATGAACTCAATCTTTTATATTGCCGCCTTGCTGTATTCTTAAATTGCATATTTAAGGTTCATATTCAACACTAGCATGCACATTAATCTTTCACACAATGGCTAATAATGCCTTATCAGATCTTAACTGATGCTCCTGTTGAAGAGAACAGAAAAAGAAATTGAAGAGTTGCGGGACAAATTGAAGGTTTCCTTTGTGATATTGTTGTTCTATTAATGAGTCCTTGTAAAAAATTCTGGGCTTACTAACTGAGAACATTTGGTTTGCTTCATGCAGTTTCTCAATCAGAACATCTTGAAGAAGAAATCTTAACTTGAGAAACACATTATTGCAGGTTTGATGCTCTTATTGCTCTAAGTGCAAAAATATCTGACATTTGACAACTACTGTTGTCAATAACTAGAATTTGTTTTTCTTGGCCATGTAGACTGAGTTAGAAAGAGAGAGAATAGCTCTTGAATTGGAAGGGAGAAAAGAACTCAGGTTGGCGTGAGAAGATGCTGGAACAACAGGCAAAGAAAATCAAGAACTTGAGTACCATGGTATATATTCAAAACGGGATGAAAATCGTGATCGTCCTAAAAAGGTGTGTATTATAACCATCTCATTATTAAATATGTTGCTCTTGATGTCCTATTTATGTGAAGGAAACACATTCTTTTAGTTATAATCCATGACTCTTTTGCTTCAGTTTTCACCTCTCTTGCATAAAAAAATTAGCTATGTGATATTACTTGTACTTCTACTATGGGAATCAAAATACATGAGAAAAACTCCGGTTTACTGTGTATTATATCTGAGTTTACTTTAGATTTTTACTATTGACTTTTAAAAATAAATTAGTGTTGAGGTTCTCGACCCCTTTCAGTCTCTTCAGTCTTCATTATCTTCATGTGTGAGTCTGTGAGTTACTTAGTGGGTTGCGAGATTTATGTGATGTGGAAAAGTATGTTGTGCAAAAAGCAATTAGATTTCATGTTGAACATGTGCAGTCTTTGTCATGCTAGCAATGAAATCTCAAAAATCTTTAGTTCAGCACGCCCTATTATTTTTTCTTATTTAGAACAAAAACCACACTTTTCAGTTGTTTTGTATGAATTTAGTTCTCTGTCAGCATGCGTTACTGTAGGACGTGGCCGCGCTCAGCGTATAGGGGCGGCGGCTTGGTACTTACATCGAGGTGCTTTTGCGTGGGCTTGAGCACGGAATCCCGCACGTGAGTGCGTTGGGGTAGTGTTGTGCTGAGGGAGTCCCACCGTGGCCTATATAGGTTATTCACGGACGCCGAAACGTTGGTGCCAAATCAATGGCCCACGTCCAATCAAGTAACCAGTCGTGGGTTCGGGGACATGGTACGAATCAGATCTGTAACCCAATTCGCCCGCATGTAGCGGCTCTATTCGGTCTCATTGTAATTCCATTAATCATGATTATCGAATGCACATAACTTACGTTTTTTAGCACTTAAAAGCGAACTAACCTAGAATTACTATGAGAGTGTGTTATATTATTCACAAGCGACTACTAACCTAGAAATTGTGACCACTTTGTATTAATCATGTTAAAACGGTGCCTAAAACAGGTTGTCCATAGTTAATCTGATTTAAAGTGATTCACATAATTCCGGTCTTTGTTTAGCAAAGCATATACAAATTATACACACATGGCAATATGGCAATATGCAATAAGATGAAGTGCATAAACTTCAAGTATATGCAAACTCATTTTACCCTAAATCTGCAAAGAAAAACAAAGTTAGTTCGCAAAACGCAATGAACGAATCCTTGCCTTGAATCGTAATGAAAACAAAGAAAATATTGTTAGTCTTTGATATAATGCAGCAATGGATTTTCGCTTCAATTGCTATCAAGAGAAAAGAATGGTTAGTATTGACATGAATATAATAATAAAATGAAAACCAAAACCAATAAAAACCTTGAAACGAAATGAAAACTACATATTTAATGAACGATTAAAAGTGAGTTTCTACATAGCTTTAGTTATATTAAAAACTCTAATAAATGGTTAGTCAATATTAAAGAAAAAAGAGAGATTATTGGTGAGTAATCTCAGAATTCAACCTTTGTTATCGCTTATTGATTCGCAAAAGAATCGATGCTTGAACTAAAACGAAAGTATAATGTGTTTTTGAGTGTTTTTGAGAGAGAGAGAGTATGCAGTATATGAGATCGAGTGAAAGTGTGAAAGCGTGCCTCGGACTGAGCAAGGCAAGAGTGTATTTAAGGCAAGAGGCAAAATTCGAGCAAATAACTGCGTATATACGCTGTAAGAGCGTATATACGCTGCTTCTGCGTATTACGCTCGTATACAGCGTATATACGCTGCCTGTTCCATAATTTTTGGAAAATTCGTGTATGTATATTGAGCGTATATACGCTCCTGTTGGCGTATATACGCTCCTGATGAGCGTATATAGTCAACACTTGCGTATATACGCTTGATATTTTCGTATATATTTCCAAAAACTCGAAATATTTTGATTTCCTCGATTTTATTCGTGATTTCCTTGATTCAACGTACCTAGACACCTTGCTTCCAAGCAAGGAGTTCTAGAATGTTCTAGAAGGTTCCACGTATTTCCGGATTTTTTTCTAATTATTCGCGTATTTTCTGCGTATTCTGCGTATTTAATCATTGCAAAATTCATAGAAAATCATAGAAAATCAGAAAAAATATTAAAAAATACTGGCGGATTCAGAAAATTGACGGACATGATGAACATAAAGTATGAGAATCGCCTTTGAAAACTTTTGAAAACCTTTGAAAACTTTGAAAAAACCGAAAGAAAGTATTTTGCCTTGCTTTGACCTTTGCTCATATTTCGAGTATGACCTCGGTATTTCCAACTTTTATGAATTCAAAGCATTTTTCTGATTCGAAACAAACGCGAGACGCGGTATGTTATCACGGATTACTCATTTGGGGGACACATTTTCAGGTGTCTACAGAAGCCACTTTGACTGAGTCTGAAGAGACGATAGTCTCGTAAGAGACAGTCAAAGTATTCGATTCGGGACGGAGAGCACTCAAGACGTTCCGACCCTGAGTTACTCTGTAGCCGGTACCTGCAAACAAATGTTAGTTTTACCTGTTCCGTGCCCCATGCGGTGTTGTGCCTCAGGAAGCGCCTGGATCCTCGGGTGGTTTTCTCCCTACGGCTGACTTTGGTTTTCGGGAGAGAGTTGCGATGTGTGTGTCCGGAATTTCTGGTGGGGAGAAAATTCCAAACCGAAGAATGCGCGGAACTTCTTGAGCGGGAGAATTCCAAAACCCGGATGTGTTTGTGCTGGATTTCTGTAGCGGAGAAATCGTAGACCCGAAAGATGTATTGCTTGAGATTCTGTAGCGGAGAAACCGTAGACCCGAAAGATGTATTTGCTTGAGATTTCTGTAGCGGGAGAACCGTGACCGAAAGATGTATTTGCTTGAGATTTTCTGTACGGGAGAAAACCGTAGACCCGAAGGTGTATATGTGGAACTTTCTGGCGCGGGAGAAGATTCCAAACCGAGAGAGAGTGTGTATGCTTTGGAGGTTGCTTCGAAATGTTGAGTTGGAATGCCTTGAAGAATTGTTGGATTATACCCAATTAAGGGTATTTGGTAATTTGCTGCTTGGAGGGTAATGTTTGTATTTTGCAAAGCTTTTGAAAGTGTGTTGATATTCCGGGAGTTTGAACCGACGTTGGATGATCAAAATATGCGCGACGAGCCAAGAGGACAAAATGGGGAAAGCAGGTTGAGCGTATATACGCTCAAGACCTGCGTATATCGACAGTACTGGTATATGCGCAGGTGTAAGCGTATATACGCTGTTTTGGGGGTTTATTCCAGTTTTGCTCGTGTGCCTTGTTCATTTTCTCATTTTGTTGCCAATTTTCGAGCCTTTGCTTGCCTTTTCTCCCAAAACCTTGCTCGATTCTTGCTTAATTCAATCCAAGAGAAGTTAGAGCATTCCTTTGAAGATTCACTTCCAAATTCAGGTATAATCCCCTTCAATTCCTGAATTTTTTGTCTCATTCCTTCGATTTAAGGGTTTGATGTTCATGATTCATTTTGCTGAATTTGCTCATGTTGGTGCTTGATTGTTTGGCATTGTTATGCTTGTGCTTGTTGTTTTGGTTTGAATTTTGAGATGAAACCTTGATGGATATGTTGCTTGACACAACCTCCTAATTTTGGCCGAATTTCTTCCCCTTTTTTGGCCAAGCCTTGTTTGAAATGTGCTTGCAATTCGGCCTGAGGTTTGCTTGGGATTTCTTGGAAATGTGAATTCTCTTTTGTGGTTGAACCTTTGATGATTTGGCTTGAATGATTGATGAACTACTTTAAACATGTCTGTATCTTGAGTAACCCAAAGCTCATAACTTGATGATCTTGCATTATAAGGCATTTAAGACTTGAAAACACTTGATGATGACTTTGAATTCTTAATCGTTTTTCAAAGCTTGTTCAACGTGCTATAATATCTCTAAACTTGATATGAAGCCAATTTAGTACCACAAAAGCTCCATTCATGCTTTCACCATGCTTCTATTCAAAAATTGTGTTTAAGATCGAAAGCATAATGTCGTAGCCCCCGAATTTCTTAGGAATGATATTTTAACTTGCTTTTCATCACATGATAACTTTAAAACATTATTTCAAAGTCAATTCAAGTAATGTATATCCTTAGAATTGGAATTGCTTTGCCTATTCACTACATATAATTCGAAACCTTATTCAAAGCTATGCAGTAATGTATGTCTTGAAGTGAGATTGGCTTTGCTTATTCCAGTATGTGTGTTGTTTTTCACTACCAAACGACCTTTAGAACTCTATTTAAATGTCTTTGTGTAATGTATGCTTTGTGTCTCAACCTTTGCAGGCGCTATTTAGTTTTTGTCCCATGTATTAGCCGTATGCTGACCGATTTATTTCTAATTATTTGTATCCTCTTGTCAGCAGGCAAACCTATGGGGAGATTCCCGAGGATGAGACGTTTTCTCCGTTCTAGTCGGAAATACCTGGAAATGCGCATCTTGGTCCCAGACAGCTTGGTCATAGGGAAAATTCACATATCGTTCGTCCTCTTTCAGGATTGTAAGCATCATCCTTTCTCTTCTTTCTTTTTTGATGGATATGGTCATTTATTGAAATTTGTTTTGATTTGAGGGAATACGAGCTGGGGGATACGTCATTCTCACGGGGTGGACGGTTCTTCTGTCAGCACTCGAGACGAGTTCATTGGGACTATGGAGCATAATGGGTTTAATCACTTCGTAGAGACATCAAATCGATGAATGACTACCGGGCTCTCATCTTTACCTTGCCTTGTTGAGTGGTTTTGGCGACCAACTTTCACTTCCCGTGGGGCGAAATGACTCTCAGCCTTGAACTTGTATAATACAGGTCTGTCTTTCACCGAGAACTGTGGTGATGATTCTTCTTGAACCTAGTTCACAGAGCTGCCTTCAGCTGCTTGCCTATTTGTGCTTCTTTGAGAGGAGAAGCAGTAAAGCCTGGGGTTTTCTTAGAGAGGGTTGTGGATGGATGAGTATGAGGTCAGCGGGTGCATTTCTGTGTTGATTGACACAGCTTTGGTACTAGATGCGGGGCCGACTCGTTGCCATTGCGCGTACCTTGCTTCCTGAGGGATTTGGACCAAGTTTCAGCATTATGAGGGCTGGTTTTGGGTTAATGCTCAGCTGTTGTGAGCATGAGGATAAGCTTGCGGCAGTTTAGATTCTCGGGTGAAGGTGGCGATTAGAGGCCATGGCGAGTTGATCGAGTAATAATTGCCTTCTTCCTTTGTTTACTCTCATTAAGCATGTTGATTTAATTGTGATGTTTTTTTTGCAGCTCTGGGCTTATTCTTATCTCGCCCTCTAGCCCAGCGTTCCTGGGCTCCGCAGTACACTGCTGCTATGTGTTTGGGGCGGCGTCAGACTTTGAGACAAGATGCATGATTTGGAATCGTTAAGAAGATCAAGCGTATGAGGCTCACGAGGTATGATATTCTCTGGTTTCTTTCTTTTTCCACTTTTAATTTGTGTGCATTTCCATGCTCTTTAAACCATAGGTGCACTTTCGTCCTTTCTGACCAGGAGTTGATCATTTCAGTTCGCCTGTCACTTTAGCACTTATCCATGACCGGCTCGGATGCGGGCTGTTCAAGACAGCTAGGGCGGACGGCAGTGAATTAACTCTAACCTGGACAGAGGCTGTCGTAGTGAGCAGCACGTCATGCTGCGAATTCATGCTGTTTGTACGTGCAGCATCTCCGAGCAAAATAGATGATGACACTCAAACCTGCATCGGGCACTTGAGACTCTTTCGAGGCTGTTGATCATATTCTCTGCTTATTGAGGTGTGGCTTATAGTGAGTGTGGTTGATTCCTCGCTGTGGCTTCTGCTGTCAAGTTCATTCCTTCGTCAGGTTTTGCTTTTCCCTTGTGTTATTGATCTTGTTTGTTTGGAACGCATTTTTAATCAGCTTTTCTTGTTTTTGTAGCTTGACTTGACGAGTGGAGCTTGACAAGTGAGTTGTTCCTTTCGCCGATCTTAACATCAGTTATGAGGGGCGATTGGTCAGTACAGGAGACTTGCCCAGAGGCGCTGAGGCAGAGCTGCATGCTCCGTTCTTTGCACTCCTGATTCGAAGGAGTGAGTATTATGTTTGTTTCTCTATGATTCATTTCCGCTAGTGAGTAACACTTGCGATTCCTTCAGTTTAACGAGCGTGATCGAGAGCGACTGCTGAGGGTGATTGATTCTTTAAAATGGAACTTGAAGATTCGACAACGCTATTGGGTATGTTATCTTCACCCTGCATTTCTTTGTTTCATGTTTCAATTGCTTAGTGATTGAATGCTTATTCCTGCTTTTGTACTCAGAGTCAACAAAGTCGCAGTCTGCCGCTCAGCCTCTTTCATGCCTCAATTCTCGACTGTTCAGTTCGCTTTTCAGGCAGGATCACAGTTCGTGCCTCGACCTTCTCCACATTCAGGCCCCCCGCCATTAGCGCTTACGATGCCTTCTCGAGTGCCGGCGACACCCGTCATTATGTCTCCAGAATTATTGGCCCCACGTGTATCGCTTCATGAACTCAGGAGATGGGAGGGACTGCAGGTGCACCTCAGTAATTAGGAAACTTAGCCTTGTACACTGCGGGCTTGTAATGATATCAACTATGTATGAATGAATGCACGCATGTGTTTGTATACTTGAGACTTATGTGTATATGCATGTATGTGTTTATATGTATGTATGTGTTTATGCATGTATGCATGTTTGTGTTTATGCAAACGACTGTGGAGCACCGACTTCCTCCCAAAAAACAAACAAACAAACGACAATCTACGAGTCGTTCGAGTCGTGGTGAAGCATCATTGTATTAGCCGAATACGACAATATTCACCGGAATTGCAAATATGGCTGAAAATAGGCAGGCATTGGCTCTGAGATCGAGGAAAGGCATATGAAATGAGCAAAGTGGCAGTATTTGGAGCGTATATACGCTGCTGAGGACGTATATACGCTGCCCCTGATGTATATACGCTCCAGAGTAGGTATATACGCTGCTCTTTGTCGTACTTTCCTTAAAATTTTGGGCAAGTTGTGTACGGATCCACGTCTGGCGTATATAGCTCAGATGGAGCGTATATACGTCCAAAACCAGCGTATATACGCTCCAACTCCAGCGTATATACGTCTCAATCCTGAAAGCTTGTCGGCCCAATTTTGCAATGTATTATAAATATAGACGTAGTTTTGAGACTTAATGCACCCCGAAAACCGTACTCACGTCTCTTTTACTAAAACCTAAACACTTTATTTCTCTAAGTCACTTGAGGCATGGCTCGCAAGGTTGATTTCGCTCTGGATTCATGGATACGTGACTCTCTCTAGCACGGTCAATTAGGCGACATTCCGTGACATCATTGCAGCGTTTTTCTGTACGTTCAGGTTTGTGAAAATGACATTGCCTTCTTACTTGCTGCGATAAGTTTTGGAATCTCCGCATCATATTTTGCTTTAACATATATGAATTACACGCATTGCCTGAAGAGATTAATTGCCATTATTGGTGGGCCTATGGATCGTCTCATTGGCCCTAGGACTTGTCAGAATTCTTTTATCAATTTTTTGAAAATTTATGGGACTTGAGAAACGCAACGTTTCTAACATTTGTGTTTGGCCACGAAGTTGATTTATTGAGACTTGATTGACCACATTTAGGATCAATGGGTAGATAGTGATGCTCATAGGGGAGAGTCCTTTTTTTTGCCTATTTTGCCATTTATATACCTCAAAAGTCGGAAAATTTTGTCTTGCCTCCGTTATTTATGTTGTTGAGCAATGCGAGGTTGGTTCGATTCACCTCTCCTTACTGTTGTTGGGGGATGATTGTTGCTGCTTTGGATGACTTGGAAAAGATCCTTACAACATCCTATGACTTGTTGTCATATTTGCAGGTATATTACATTCCTTAATGTTATTATTAAAGTGTATCCCTTGTATTTCTAGTGTTCATGTAATTATCATGTTTGCTTGACAGATTTGGTTGTGGAACGGTATTCTTTGATTTATGCTCCTGAGAACATGGAATCAATAACACCAAAAGCTACTGTACTCGAAAGATCGACTTGTCACGTTCTGAGGACAGTTGGGTACGTACTTTGCGTGGAGAAAGCATGTGATTAGGTGGGTGTTCCATGGTGGCTATTTGGAGAATGATGACATAGATGATGCGGGGGTTGACTATTAGTGGTCTGCGGGCTCGACTTTCTATTTTCCTGTTCGTTATGGGTCAGGTATGGCAGGAAACAAGTCATCCCGATCGTGTTCTACGTAGGCCTCCAAATCACTCAATTGTTAGCGTTCCTTGAAGAGGTGGGTGGATTTTTGGGTTGCCCTGTCCTAAGCTGGAGGTATTGGATCTTGATTGAGCGTGATGCGAACACTTTCGCGTTTCTATAAGAAGTGGATGACTGAACCAACACGAGCGGTGTGCTTGGACCTAGGGCTGCGGAGAGGAGACGAACTTAGAGAAACGACCTTTGGATGATAAAGATGCACTTGTTCCTAACTAAGATTCGGAAAGACTACTGCTTACTCAGTCAAGGACAGACTTGGACCACGAAGCACCTGTTTGGTAGTCGATATGGTGGCCACTAGATGAGGAAGAGTCAAGGAAATCCAAGACAAGCTAGGAAAAGACTATGCCCAGAAAAGAAGGTGTGAAGAAGACTTATGCCAAAAGACAGCGAGCACAAAGTGGAGTTGGAAAAGCGAACGAATTGAGAATGGACAAGAAGCAAATGCAAATGAATGGGATAAGGAGAAGAGGATTGATGCTTTATTCCTTGCTTTTATTGGCAGAGGCTGCTTTGCCCTATTTATTTTATTAGCATTTTGTTATCATGAACTTAAAAATTTAATAAAAACACTCTTATTGCTTTACAATTATTTACAGTTATTGTTGTTTTATTTGCCTTTTGAATGTACTTGAGCAATAGGGAAATGGAATATATAATGGGCGCACTTCAAAAGAAGTTGCCTACGTATCTCCAATATGGAATCAGGCCTCTCGTAGTTCAAATAGCTGAGGTGAATAATAAGTTCAAGGCTTTTATGGACTTAATGTAAGTTTTTTTAATTGGTCCATGTTGATGAGGGTTGCAAACTCGTCGCCATTCATATCTATCAACTTAGGCCTCCAGATAGAATGTCTGACTATGTAGGGATGCCCAGATTTGGACGGAACTTGCACGAGGGTCTAGAAAATTTATTCTCATGCTTTTCAACACAAGTCACTCCTTGATGTTACGAGGTTTAACACCTTTGTTGAAATGCCTCGTGACCTTGTGTTGATAGATCTTGCACATTGTTTAAGCGGCGAGGCGCTCCCATACAGAAGTGTGAGTTATCATATCTAGCACGGACCCACTCGGCCGGGAACTTTGCTTTTCGAGACCGATGCGGAGGATGACTCAATTCAATTGGTTGAAAGCTTCTGTTCCGATAAACAAGTGAGTAGGGTGTATCGTGGAGTTCGATTAAGTCTCGTATCCCCAAGGGAAGTGGAGCTTTGGGGGCCAATCCTTATAAGTTTCAGTTCATTTTGGCGATGATTGTCTTATACATTCTTGTTTTGCTGCTCTACAAGCTCCGTTGGTTTGAGCCGATCGGGGAGGACCGATATATGCTGATTTTGTACTTGAATAACAGGGCATTCTTTCTG
>SNQN01000629.1:31807-76993 GCA_008642245.1 Bassia scoparia
ACTTGGAGACTCTTTTCGAGGCCTGTTGATCATATTCGTCTGCTTATTGAGGTGTGGCTTATAGTGAGTGTGGTTGATCCTCGCCTGGCTTCTGCTGTCAAGTTCATCCTCCGTCCAGGAGTTTTGCATTTTCCCTTGTGTTATGAACTTGTTTGTTTGCGAAGCCATTTTTAATCAGCTTTTCTTGTTTTTGTAGCTTGACTTGACGAGTGGAGCTCGACAAGTGAGTTGTTCCTTTCGCCGATCTTACATCAGTCATAGGGGCGATTGGTCAGTACAGGAGACCTTGCCCGAGGCGCTGAGGCAGAGCTGCATGCTACCCGTTCTTTGCACGCCTGACTTCAAGGAGTGAGTATTATGTTTGTTTCTCTATGATTCATTTCCGCTTGTAGAGCTAACACTTTCGATTCCTTCAGTTTACCGAGCGGGATCGAGAGCGACTGCTGAGGGTGATTGATTCTTTAAAATGGAACTTGAAGATTCGACAAAGCTATTGGGTATGTTATCTTCACCCTGCATTTCTTTGTTTCATGTTTCAATTGCTTATCGTTATTGAAATGCTTATTCCTGCTTTTGTACTCAGAGTCAACAAAGTCGCAGTCTGCGCTCAGCCTCTTTCATGCCTCAATCTCGACTCAGTTTTCGCTTTTTCAGGCAGGATTCACAGTTCGTGCCTCGACCTTCTCCACATTCAGGCCCCCAGCCATCTAGCTCTTACGATGCCTTCTCGAGTGCGGCGACACCCTTCATTTCATGTCTCCAGAATTATTGGCCCCAAGTGTATCGCTTCATGAACTCAGGAGATGGAGCGGGACTGGAGGTGCACCTCAGTAATTAGGAAACTTAGCCTTGTAACACTGCGGTGTGTAGATATGCAACTAATGTATGAATGAATGCACGCATGTGTTTGTATACTTGAACTTATGTGTATATGCATGTATGTGTTTATATGTATGTATGTGTTTATGCATGTATGCATGTTTGTGTTTATGCAAACGACTCGTGGAGCACCGACTTCCTCCCAAAAAAACAAACAAACAAACGACAATCTACGAGTCGTTCGAGGTCGTGGGTGAAAGCATCATTGTATTAGCCGAATACGACAATTCATTCCCGGATCATTGCAAAAATATGGCTGAAATAGGAGGCATTGCTCTGAGATGAGGAAGGCAATCAGTGGCATATTTGGAGCGTATATTACCAGCTGCTGAGGACGTATATACGCTCAGCCCCCTGACTTATACGTCTCCAGAGTAGGTATATACGCTGCTCTTTGTCGTACTTTCCTTAAAAATTTTGGCAAGTTGTGTACGGATCCAGTCTGCGTATATAGCTCAGATGGAGCGTATATACGCTTCCAAAACCAGCGTATATACGCTCCAATCCAGCGTATATACGCTCAATCCTGAAAGCTTGTCGGCCCAATTTTGCAATGTATTATAAATATAGACGTAGTTTTGAGACTTAATGCACCACCGAAAACCGTACTCGACGTCTCTTTTACTAAAACCTAAACACTTTTTTCTCTAAGTCACTTGAGGCATGGCTCGCCAGGTTGATTCGCTCTGGATTCATGGATACGTGATCTCTCTTAGCCACGGTCAAACGGCGACATTCCGTGACATCATTGCAGCGTTTTTTCTGTACGTTCATGTTTGTGAAAATGACATTGCCTTCTTACTTGCTGCATAAAGTTTTGGAATCCTCCGTACTATTTTGCTTTAATATAATGAATTACACGCATTGCCTGAAGAGATTAAAATGCCATTATTTGGTGCCTATGGATCGTCCTCTTGCGCCCTGACTTTAGTTCAGAATTCTTTTATCAATTTTTTGAAACTTTATGGGACTTGAGAAACGCAACGTTTCTAACATTGTGTGTTGGCCACGAAGTTGATTTATTGAGATTGATTGACCACATTTAGGACAATGGGTAGATAGTGATGCTCATAGGAGGAGTAGTCCTATTTTTGCCTATTTTGCCATTATCTCTTCCCTCAAAAGTCGGAAAATTTGTCTTGCCTCCGTTATTTCTGTTTTGAGCATATGCGAGGTTGGTCGTCACCTCTCCATTACTTTGTTGGGGAATGAATGTTTGGCTTTGATGACTTGGAAAAGATCCTTACAACATCCTATGACTTGTTGCCCTCATATTTGCAGGTATAATTACATTCCCTAATTGTTAATTGAAAGTGTAATCCCTTGTATTTCTAGTGTCAGTAATATTCATGTTGCTTGACAGATTGTGATTGTGAACGGCTATTCTTTGATTTGCTTCCTGAGAACATGGAATCATATAACACCAAAAGCTACGTACTCCACAAAGATCGTACTTGTCACGTTTCTGAGGACAGTTGGGTACGATACTTTGCCAGTGGAGAGAAGCTGTGATTAGGTGGGTGTTCCATGGTGGCGTATTTGGAGAATGATGACATAGATGATGACGAGGGTTGACTATTAGTGGTCTGCGGGCTTGATTTCTATTTTCCTGTTCGTTATCGTCAGGTATGGCAGGGAAACAAGTCATCCCCGATCGTGATACTCGTAGGCCTCCAAATCACTCAATTGTTAGCGTTCCTTGAAGAGTGGGTGGATTTTTGGGTTGCCCGTCCTTAAGCTGGAGGTATTGGATCTTTATGAGCGTGATTGCGAAAACATCTCGCGTTTCTAATAAGAAGTGGGATGACTGAACCAACACGACGGCGGTGCTGACCATTAGGTTTTTTATTCGTCTATGGGCTGCGCTGAGAGGAACGAACTTAGAGAAACGACCTTTGGATGATAAAGATGCTTGTTCCGTAACCTAAGAGTTCCGAAAGAACTTGCTAACTCATCAAGGAAGACTTGGACCACGAATGCACCTGTTTGGTAGTGACATGGGTAGGCCACTGATGAGGAAAGTCAAGGAAATCCCAAGACAAGCTAGGAAAAGACTATGCAAGAAAAGAAGGTGTGAAGAAGACTTATGCAAAAGAAGGCGAGCACAAGTGGAGTTGGAAAAGGAAACGAATGAGATGACAAGAAGCAAATGCAAATGGAATGGATAAGGAGAAGAGGATTACTGCTTTTTCCTTAGCTTTTATTGGCAGAGCCGCTTTGCGTGCCCTATTTTATTTTATTAGCCTTTGTTATATGAACTTATAAAATTTAATAAAAACACTCTTTATTTGCTTTAGCAATTATTTAACAGTTATTTGTTGCTTTTATTTGCTTTTGAATTACATGAGCATAGGGAATGGAAATATATAATGGGCGGCATTAAAAGAAGTTGCCTACGTATCCCAATATGAATAGGCTCTCGTAGTTCAAATAGCTGGGTGAATAATAAGTTCAAGGCTTTGTATGGACTTAATGTAAGTATTCTTTAATTGGTCCATGTTGATGAGGGCTTGCAAACTCGTCGCCATTCATATTATCAACATTAGGCTCAGATAGAATGTTTTGACTATGTAGGGATGCCCAATTTGGACGGAACTTGCAGAGGGGTTAGAACGAATTTTTCCTCAATGCTTTTCAACACAAGTCACCTTCCTTGATGTTACGAGGTTAACACCTTTGTTGAAATGCCTCGTGACTTGTTTGATAGATTGCACATTGTTTTAAGGCGGCGAGGCGCTCCCATCCAGAAGTGTGAGTTCTCATATCTAGCACGGACCACTCGGCCGGGGAACTTTTGCTTATTACGGCGATGCGGAGTGATGGACTCAATTCATTGGTTGAACAGCTTCTGTTCCATAAAACAAGTGAGTAGGGTGTATCCGTGGAGTTCGATTTAAGTTCGATATCCCCAAAGAGCGAAGTGGAGCTTGTGGGGCCAATCCTTATAAGTTTCAGTCATTTTGGCGATGATTGTCTTTACATTCTTGTTTGCTGCCTCTACAGCTCCGTTGGTTTGAGCCGATACGGGAGGACCGATATGCTGAATTTTGTACTTAGCAATCAATCAGCGCATTCTTTCTGGAAATGTGTGTGCGTTGTCGGCTAATGATTTTCATTGTGGCACTCCAAAGCGACAAACAATATTGTCTCAATGAATTTTGCCACAGTTTAGCTTGAAGAGTAGCATAAGAGCTGCCTCCACCCACTTTTCGTGAAAATAGTCGATGCGCGACCAGATGAATCGATGCCCACCTTGTCCTTGGAGGCGTTAATCTTCCAATTATGTCAAATGCCCCATGGGAAAATGGCCAGAGGGAAGTGAAAGTCTATAGCAGGGATGGAGGACATGCTGCAAGTGTGGCATTTCTTTTGCACGTGTCGCACTTCTTGACATAGTCGTTACCGGCAGTCCTACTTCCATGAATCATCCACTAAATAAACCAAGGGTGAAATTTTATCCTCGCCAACATTTTTCTATCCCACTCATAGCGATGTCCTGCACCGCCCGCCCATGCCGACAGTTATCCATGATCACTTTGGACTTCTTCCTTTAGAAGCAAATACACTAACAACGAGCGACCGTGATAGCCTCTATTTGTGCAGTTTCCCTCTGTAGCACATAGTTGATGCTAAGCGTCTGTAAGGCTGTTTGTGCTTTCTTCGAGCTTGGGGAGGGTATCATCGTTTTGCCAAGAACTTCAAGATAGGTGTGTATACCAATGGGGCTCGATTTCCCTCACTTGATGAAAGGTCTTGTTCTTGTCATCCCCTAAGCATTGACATGAGCTGGGCTTTTGTCGCCTTTCGTGACTAAGGGCATATGGATTAAAGAGCTGGGATGTTAATCATCGGAAAGCCTAACTTGCTCAAAGCATCTGCAAATTGTTGTGTCTCGACGAGGTAGGTACTACTCTATTTCTTTGAAATGTGGCAATGTCTCTAGATGTGCTTGTAAAGAGCCAAACTTCACTTCTGACTTCCATTTCCCAGAGATTTGAATTGCCATGGATCAAGGAGAGTCTCCGACTATACAACCCTCAGACTCCTCAACTCCGAGGCCAATGGCAGATTCTAACCCAATTATTGAGGCTCATATCGGTGCGTTGTTTGTAACATTGAAAGTCTAAAGTTACGGAAATCGGCGTGTGCTCTTCTTTCTGGCCGATACCAGAGTATGCCCACACGCATCCTTTTTGGTTTGACATCCATCAAAGTATAAACACCAAGTCCATCTTCAGTCATCAATAGAATCCTCGTCAGGGAATTCAAAGTCTTCTGGCTCTGCTTCTCCAGGCGATTGGCAAGAAATCAGGAACGATGCTTCACACCTGCATATGGCCATTTACTACGGGCCAATACATACTTGAGATCAAAAATCAGAACAAGCATACAGCACCCATCTTAGAGTAGGCGCCCACTCATAGCTGTTTTTCCAGGATGGTACTTCAAATGGATCAGCTTTCGAGACAATGTGGACTGTATCGGGTAAGAAATTAATCCGCAGCTTTTTGTTGCTCGCCCCAAACCAATTGCAAGCACAACGCTCTCCGTATATTGAATACCTCGTCTCGATTGGAGAAAACTTTTTACTCAAATATATATGGCATTTTCACCATCTCTCCATTGGCTTCTTGAGCAAGCATTGCCATCCAGCAGCTGTATTCGACAGGACAGTAAGGTTAGAGCCTAATGGTAAGCGGGAACATCAGGTGCGTCAAGCAGAACTGAGAGGGTTGGAGATGGTACTCTCTTCACCTTTGTCAAAAGCCTGTGACATTCATGTCCCAAAGTCTTTGCGTTCATCCTTCCGGAAGCTTGTGAAAGAATGGTCACACATCATAGTGAGTTGAAATGAACCTGCTGATGTATTAAGGCGCCCCAAAAATCCAAACGAATCTCCTTTCTTTGAAGTGGTTTAAGGGACATTATGGCTTTGATCTTTGAAGGGTCCCGATTCGATGCCTGGCTGCTAATACCATACCCTAGAACTCCCAAAGAACGCATGACATCGGTGGTCACATCTATTGACGCATCACTTTTTAGCGCGGTGACCTGCCTTTGTTTCAATCATCAAACAACCACACCCCCCCCTCCACACAACAAAACACCAACACCCACACCAAAAAACTAACACAACAACACAGTTCTCCATCCTTATGTATTGAGCAAGAGCCAAACGCCTCAACCACACCACACACGACAACACTCTACCACCCGACAGACAGCGTCTCAAACCATGTCCCTTTCTTGTACAGCGCAATCAGCCTCGACAAGCCGCACCTACCTAACTCGCACATTCCCTACGCAAATGCAGCTCATGCAAACGTCAACCTCGTCGCACCCCTTAGAAACCCCACACACCCACTACTTTCGCGCACTCCCAACCCGTTTTGATAGCACCAAAGCATAACTCTACCATTAGCTGTGCTAGCAATACCGTTCCCCAGAGTCGATGAAGGTGTCTTCTCCATGTCTTTTCAGCCATCTTTACTTGATTATACCCTGCTATATCATCCATGAACGATAACAGAGCGTGAATTTCGGCTGTTATCAACGTAGAGTCTATGTTGGCTAAAGAGATAATACACTCCTTTGCGCTCTCGCTCCTGTCTGAACGAGCTACGCCGAAAGTACAAACAGCAACAACACAATCGGCTACACACATAACACACTACTCGACCATCAGCATTCTTCATAACGGACATATACTAGAGCAATCACATCTCCTCCACGTAATGCACTGTCTTAATGAAACCTGCCTCTAAACTGCTTGATTCACTTCTTCTTCAATTTGATGTTATATTCAGGCTTCATTCTCTTTAGTTTCTGGCTAACAGGTTTGCCCCCTTTGATTAATGTATGGTATGTTCCAGCAATCCCTGGACGATCCTGGCATGTTCTCTGGTAAGACCATGCGAACACATCTTGTATTTCTTGAGTTTGACCAACTGTACCCCTTTCTTCTGCAGTAAGGCTGAGACCTATCTTTACCATTTGTGGTCTCATCATTGCTGGCAATGTTGGATTTCGTTCGGTGTCTTCAATGCATGGGTTTCTGTTGCTCATGTTTTCCATTGCTTTAAATGTTCATCATCGTTTGTTCATTAGAAGCGTCAGAATAAAGCAGTCAATTAAGGAGAGAAAGAAGACGAGAAGTAAGCGAAAGGCAATTCTTATTGAATTCAGAAATCATTACATCAAACAGAAAACCTCAGAAGAGGTTGAGAGAACATTATGTAGACCCACAACAGTTATTTGTCATCCAACATGACCGTCCTTGACCTTGCTAACACTAGACTGCCCTAAACTAAGGACATAGACTCAGACTCAGAACCTTCCTCAGACTCAGATTCCTCAAACATTGGTCCCTCTTCCAGAGTGAAATGGGAACTTAGCGGCCGTCAGTTGCAGGTGATCTTCAGGTTTGCCGCCCATCCTCGAACCATGCCAGTTGCAGTCAGTTAATCAGCCTAGTGGCGTCAAAGGACTCGTAGCTCGCACCTTTTTGAACAGTTAGCCTTCTTCCTCTTTCCTTTCCATACCAAAGAGTAGACCCAGCCCAAGTGATCATTCAACAGGTGCAGTTTTGACAGGATCGTATAACCCAATCTTCAATGAAGTCACAGTCTCTTGAAAAGGACCTCGAGTCCTGGATACTTTTGCCATCAGCGTTAGGAGAGCTCAGGAAGTCAAAGCTCGGAATTCCTCTCCATCTCGCAAAGTACCATTGAGAGTAAATCTGTAAGGGCGACACGATGTGGCCCATATCTAAGCCTCATTCTTCTTCAAGGGCATATTTCAGTGCTTGCTACCCTTTATCTCTGGGTATCAGAACTTTGGGTTTATTTCCGTTTGCTATTATGGTTGTGTGAGGTGGTATCCAGTACTTCTTTTGTTGCAGATCGAAGATGAGGGATGAAGACTGCCTCTTTGGATCTGAGGCCATCCAGGGAAGTAGCCTTGTTTCTTCAGTATAAGCATGATAGTGAGATTAGCATCATTAAGGGGATCTTCAATCACAGCTCGAAAAACCCCAAAGTTCCTCATCCTCTATTGTCACGCTGACTGAATCTGTAAGGTCACTTCGCCTATTGCTTGGATTTTCATGAGGAGACGCGCATCGATAGTTACGGAAGCGCCATGAAGATAAGAACTTTGACCTTTTGATGGATAAGACGAGGCAGCAGCGCCTAGTTCATGTAGCCAAGGACGGACCAAGCAGATAGATGAATGAAGTTTGACAATCCATCACATGGAACTTCACCCTTTTTCAATTGGGCCAGCAGCCAAGTAGAGCCATGATTATTCAAGAGCCTGCTCTTCGAATTTGTCGTAAGCACGAATGGTTTTGAGTATTAGCTTGAAGATCATCTATGCGATCCCAAGCTTTGAGCAGTCTCAAAGGGCAAACTACATTTGATGGCAGATCCATTGTCTACCCAAATCATGGAATGCTTGAACTGCCTACACACCACGTGAGTGGAAGGGCCTTATTGGATGGGGCCCTTCAGGAGACTAGATCGTCATCAAGAAATACGACATAAGGAGAGACAGCATGGGTTTATGAAATTGACCAACCACTTAGGAGTTGTCTCGCTCGAAACATTGATTTTCATGAGAGCTTTGAGGAGAGCCCACGGTGACTCTTCGATGGACGATTCATTGCCAACACGTTCAGTTCGGCTTTGTCTTTTTGAGTTGTTGATAATTGGAATTCTCTTCTGAGGTGAGGATGACTTGAGTAGGGACAGATGTCATGCTGCGGGCAGTGACGTCAGACACTCACTCCTTGTGATACATGCACTCGTCTGTGCCTTGAGAATTCGTTGATCCAGGGAATTCTTCTTCAAGATCTGCTCTCTGTCCATGGCTTGATAGGTCGCGACGCTCTTCAAGTTAGTCGTCGTATCGGCCCTGTCCCATAAGCCATTAACAGAATGTCATTGAAAGTTAGAGGTGACACGACAGCTTGACCTACTGGATAAATGAGGGACAGAGGGTCAAAAGTGTTTTCTCTCATCCACAGAAAATCATGAGAGTAGTAGGGGGGTGTATGTGATGTTCGGCTTTTTTTGGCACCAGGTGGAAGTGGAGCCTTCCATCCTCTACCATGTCTGATCGCCATCCTTTAGCTTAACAACAGTCCTCAGTTGTAATGACCTCTACCTTGATGGTATTGCAATAGGCGTTTGGATTCCAGTTCCTACTCTTATTTGTCCTCTGGAGGATCTGGAGTGGGTCCAATAGGTGTAAGCTTCCCTTGTTTTGAAGTCGTTCAATGCTTGAGTGTAATCATGCCCAAGAGGAAATACTCACGCCTAGGACGATAATAAGCCTTGATTCCTTGGAAACCAGAAGTAGCTTGCAGTGCAGAAACATGTTTGAAGAAACCAGCATTGTCCTTCTTGTTTTGTATCTTGGTTTTTGTTTTATGCCAGAATTGTTATTGTTTTCTTTCATAAGTCATCCTCAATGGCAATACCAATGTGGTAGACCTTATCGAAAGTATCTAAGCCCAGATAGCGAAGGTTGTGCTTGTATCTTGTGCAAGTTCGATATGAAAACCTTCACCTCTCAAGTTCAGGAGGAGTATGAACCAGTGGTGCAGCAGCCTCTCCATCTAGAGAGAAATGCAGTAAAATCCCTCTTCTCGGCCTTGTTTCAGGATTTCAAAGTTCACGAGAAGAGGTTTGACTTTGAATGTTCCCTTGTACGAGTCATAAAAGCGAAGGCAACATCTCCCCAAGTTTCAGTCTCCTTCTCAGATAGGAGAAGAACCATTCTGGCACACAGGTCGAGCGAAAGTGGAAAGACCTTCGGATAGTAGAAGCAGAGTCGACCCCCTTGAGAGACAAGGTAGCCTTAAAGCCTTGAGATGGAAACGAGGATCGTCAGTAGGCTTGAATTGAGGAGATCATGGCTGAAAACTTGTCAGGGAGTTTGGCAAGCAGGGGACATCTCCTTTTCAGTGTTCTCATAGTAAGTTGCCCCATCCAAAGTCTTTTGAACATCTTTTCCATGTTCTTAGCTATGGCAGCAGAAGAAGAGTTGGTGGCGAGATTTCCACCATCTTGGCTAAGTTTGCCACGTGTGTCAGCGAGCTCATCCATCTTCCTAACGTGTTCGTCGCTCATGGTGAATGATGGAGATGATCTAGGACTTGATGGACTCTGAAAAGGTTGCCTTTGCGGAACGGACGTGGAGTGACTGGACTCGCTCTCGAACTAGTCTCTGAATTAGCTTTGCACCCCAACTGGGGGATCAATGTGAATTCTGCCAAATAACAAGACGACAGATTAATTCGATGCTTCACTCGACTCAAGGACTCATGCATGACCTAACATTATCGTCTCCTATATGCAATGATCCTAATGCAAAAACTATATGAATGCATGTCATCCTTACCTTTTTGTATTTTTCGAATTTTTTTGCTTTTGTTTTCTTTTTTCTTTTCTTTTTTTTCTTTTTTTTTGTCTTTTTTTTTGGAAAAAGGATGACCTTTACAAAATGATGGTGGTGTTTAATAGCAATGTATGTGAGTCCTATGTCTAACTAAAGACGATCTATGATCTATATGCTTTGTGATGTGTTAAGTCTGATATGTACAAGGCTAAGAGTCCTAAGTCACAATCACTCAAAGTAACCACACAACATGATTTATGAGTTCAAAACCACCTAGGGTCCAGTTCTAGGAGTACTTTTGATGGTCGGCTGGGTTAAGTCCAAAGATGTACCATGCCTAAAAGTAGAGCTTGGGCCAGTTTTCACCACTAGCATATAGCGATGTATGGCCAGATACCTCCTAGCACACGCATCAGACAACACGTGCACACACAGGCAATGGCGGGATAGACTTGCCTTAGCCATGCGATCAAGTAACCACATGCAACCAAGGTAGTTTCCCCCCTTATGGTAGTCTCTGAGCATAGAACATGCCCAATTGAGACCAAGGTGTCCTAAGTTGTGACCTTATGAGAGGTCACATGCAAAATGCAACACAAATCAATAAACATGATGATGGAATTACGAGACTTTTCAAGTCTGTCCACTTCACCTAACGGTGATTATCCCAGTGAAGTCGCCAAATGTTAGGACGTGGGCCGCCCTCACGTATAGCGGCGCGCGCGCTTGGTACTACATCGAGGTGCTTTTGCGTGGGCTTAGCCACGGAATCCCGCACGTGAGTGCGTTGGGGTAGTGGTTCGAATGAGGGGAGTCGCCACCGTGCCTATATAGGTTATTCACGGGACGCCCGAAACGTTGGTGCCAAATCAATGGCCCCACGTCCAATCAAGTAACCAGTCGTGGTTCGGGACATGGTACGAATCAGATCTGTAACCCAATTCGCCCGCATGTAGCGGCCTCTATTCGGTCTCATTGTAATTCCATTAATCATGATTATCGAATGCACATACTTACGTTTTTTAGCACCTTAAAAGCGAACTAAACCTAGAATTACTATGAGAGTGTGTTACTATTATTCACAAGCGACTACACTAACCTAGAAATTGTGACCACTTTGTATTAATCATGTTAAAACGGTGCCTAAAACAGGTTGTCCATAGTTAATCTGATTTAAAGTGATTCACATAATTCCGGTCTTTGTTTAGCAAAGCATATACAAAATTATACAACAACAATGGCAATATGGCAATATTCAATAAGATGAAGTGCATAAACTTCAAAGTATATGCAAACTCATCTTACCCTAAATCTGCAAAGAAAAACAAAGTTAGTCGCAAAACGCAATGAAACGATCCTCGCCTTGAACGCTACATGAAAACAAGAAAATATGTTAGTCTTTGATATAATGCAAGCGCAATGATCTTTCGCCTTCAATTGCTATACAAGAGAAAAGAATGGTTAGTATTGACAATGAATAATAATAATAAAATGAAAACCAAAAACCAATAAAAACCTTGAAAACGAAATGAAAAACTACATATTTACATGAACGATTAAAAGTGAGTTTCTACATAGCTTAGTTATATTTAAAAATCCATAACAATGGTTAGTCAATATTAAAGAAAAAAGAGAGATATTGGTGAGTAATCTCAGAATTCAACCTTTGTTATCGCTTATTGATTCGCAAAAGAATCGATGCTTTAACTAAAACGAAAGTATAATGTGTTTTTGAGTGTTTTGAGAGAGAAGAGAGTATGCAGTATATGAGATCGAGTGAAAGTGTGAAAGCGTGCCTCGGACTGAGCAAGGCAAGAGTGTTTATTTATAGGCAAAGGCAAAATTCGAGCAAATAACCCTGCGTATATACGCTGTATAGGAGCGTATATACGCTGCTTCCTGCGTATATACGCTCGTATACAGCGTATATACGCTGCCTGCTTTCCATAACTTTTTGGAAAATTCGTGTATGTATATTGAGCGTATATACGCTCCTGTTGAGCGTATATACGCTCCTGATGAGCGTATATACGCTCAACACTTGCGTATAACGCTTGATATTTTCGTATATATTTTCCAAAAACTCGAAATATTTTGATTTCCTCCGATTTTATTCGTGTTTCCTTGATTCAACGTACCTAGACACCCTTGCTTTCCAAGCAAGGAGTTCTAGAATGTTCTAGAAGGTTCCACGTATTTCCGGAGTATTTTCTAATTATTCGCGTTATTTCTGCGTATTCTGCGTATTTAATCATTGCAAAATTCATAGAAAATCATAGAAAAATCAGAAAAATAATTTAAAAAATACTGGCGGATTCAGAAAAATGTGACGGACATGATGAACATCAAAAAGTATGAGAATCGCCTTTGAAAACCTTTTGAAAACCTTTGAAAACCTTTGAAAAAACCGAAAAGAAAGTATTTTGCCTTGCCTTTGACCTTTGCTCAATATTTCGAGTATGACCTCGCGTATTTCCAACTTTATGAATTCAAAGCATCTTTCTGATTCGAAACAAACGCGAGACCGGTATGTTTCATCACGGATTACTCATTTGGGGAGACACATTTTCAGGTGTCTACAGTTACATTCGTTACGGAATAATGTTATTGTTAAATTGAATGAGAAGTAATGCTTTTAGCATTTAAAGCTTAATGTTTAGTCTTAATTTGAGACATCATATTGTGCATTTCTTATTTGTTTGTACATCATATTGTGCATTTCTATTTTGTGTACATCATATTGTGCATTCCATTGATATAAATTCTCACTGCTGCTACTGTTGACAGATTTTCTTTCTACCTCATTTTCGCATACTTCCTATGTTCTTACTGTTGACTCTTTCATTTCCTAGGACAAAAGGCGGATTACATGGTGCCCTGGTAAAGTTACATCAGATGACTCCAGAGAAGTAAGGAGTTTACTTTGAATCTGATTTGTATAACCTGGGACTTGTTTTATGGTATTGATGAATACTTAATTCTATAGTACTATGTTTTATTATTGTAGGATTATGCGAGAACAAAACTGTTACCGGATGAAGAGATTAGTGAGTTCGTGAAAGGTTTGCCGAATACTTTGTTGGTAATATTGAAGTATTAGCATTCCCACCAAGGGCAGGTTGCAGGATACGTGTAAGTTTGCTATCTCGATAAGGAACATGCCCCCTGTCTCACATATACAAATAATCAAAAGCCTAATGTTCAGTTATAGGTAAAAGTAAAGCAACTAAAAGGTAATATGATGCAACCAAGAGAAATACCCTTGACTCTCAGCACCTTCACTGAGCTTTTTTATAACARTTCCAAGCGTCATCMAGCTTTTATTAATATGAGAACCTTCTTTCAAGCGTACACCTTCTGCTCCGGTTTTTGCAGCACGTTCTGAGCCAGCAAGATCTACTAGGTTCTAAAACCAYCCAAAAAAAGAGAGTTAGTAATAATAGTGATGATAACAACAGAAACAATAATAAAAGAAAAAGGTAATTATAATCTTCAACTCATCTTGTGCAAACAAGGACTTGATTCATCAAAATGGCTAATAATGTCCATAACCATGAAAAAACATATCTTCCATGTTATCACTGCTGAGGACACCTTGTGCTATGACCGTTCCACTGCAAATCCACAGGAAAAATTGAAGTTTGCAAATAATTGATAGACAATATATGAAAGTAGTAACAAATGTCTCATAACAAGTTTATTATTTTGATTTAAATGCTAGTGCAGGACAAGTAACATTTACATGTCGTAACAACCCAGTTGGTCACTGAAGAACGCTAAAATGAAGTCCTCTTCTACGAAATCTCATAACTTCAGAAACCCTAAACCTTAATTAACAAAATCAACCCAGAAATTCACCAAATAATAACAACGAGACTAACATCAAATTAAGCAAAAACGAAATTTAAAAATGAAAATTCATACCAAATAAACCCAGAAATCCAACCTAAAAATAAAATCAAAATTATCCCTAAATAAAAGCAAACCTGGAATTGCAGTATCAAGGTTCGTGGTACGGGTGAGCATCAAAGGTGACTAGCAATGAGAGCAGAGGCCGTGATGGTGGCTGTGAGCACGCAGTGAGTGAAAAAATTATCAATAGAAAGAGTAAATGATTTAAAGTAAAAAATTGAAATGAAAATCAAATAAAAATCAAAAATTAAGAAAAATAAAACCTAGATCTAACATCTATCTAACCTAATTTTACGCACAACGGTGGAAGAACAGCGACGGAAGCTTGATGTTAGAMGAACGACGACTGCGGTGGTAAGATGGACGAACGGAGACGGATGTGCGATGAAGGACGAATGGAGACGGCGCGAGAAAAGAGAAGCTTAGGGGGAAACTTAAGTGAGGAAAGAGAGTGTGAATGAGAGAGAAGATAATTAGGTTGCGATCTGAGCGCTTCATGGGAATAATAGAAGTTGAATGAGTTATTTGCGTTGGACATCCTAAGGGTCTGACGCAAATGGCTTCTAGTTGAGAATACTTGCGTCGTGTTTAACAAGGGTGTGACGCAAAAAGCTTCCTTGGATTTAACTATTTGCGTCGAACCTTTGCTAAAAGTGCGACGCAAATAGAGAAACTGATTTTATTTCGTAGCTTATTAGCTATTTGCGTCGAACTCTTATATAAGGTGCGACGCAAATAGAGAAAAATTAAGCTATTTGCGTCACATCTACCAAAGTGCGACGCAAATGGACCGACGCAATTAGACGTTTTTGTACTAGTGCTAGAACCTTGTCATATGCTGGTAGAACTCAGCTTGTTAATTCTGTTTTGATGAACCTCCATTATTACTGGAGTTCCATCTTTATTATTCCAAAAGCTGTCGTGGATGGTGTAACTGTTGTGTGTAGGAGTTTTTTATGGACTGGATTGACTAGCACTAATCAAAGCCCCCCAATTGCTTGGGATTTCATTTGTAGAAGGAAGACGAATGGTGGTTTAGGTGTCAAAGACAGCCATATTTGGAATACAGCTATACTTGGGAAGTATGTATGGAATATAGCTAAAAAGGAAGATAATCTTTGGGTCAAGTGGATTGACCATGTTTATATGAGGAATAAGGACTGGCAGTCATATAAACCCCCCTCCAATTCTTCATGGTATTGGAAGCAAATTTGCAAGGTTAAGAATCTTCTGTAATCTAAACTCAATGATCCACTTTGGTTATTCAGGAAGTATTCTGTTTCATCTACTTATAAGGAAATAAGGAGTCAAGAAGATAATGTGGACTGGGCAGTCTGGGTTTGGAATCGTACCAATGTGCCCAAACATAGCTTTATTGCCTAGATGGTTATGTGGAATAGGCTGAAGACTAGGGATCGCCTAGCCAAAATGGGCATCACCAAAGACACCCTCTGTCCTCTTTGTCAGCAGCAGGATGAGTCTATTTCTCATCTATTTTTCTTCTGTCAGTATGTGCAGCAATTATGCCATCACTTTGCTCAAGATCTGCATTTGGATTACACTTTCACCACCAAGGATGAGAGTCACCAATGGTTGTTGAATCCAGTTCAAGGGAAGTTTAGGAAGAAAGTGCTTCGAACCTGTGTTGTGGCCTTGATGTATCAGTTATGGAGGCAAAGGAATAAGGCAGTATGGGATGCAATGGTGGATGCTCCTGCACTAGTTGTTAGTAACCTAAAGAAAATTTTGTTGTATAGAATTTTGGTTGTTTTACCTAAAAAAAACTAGTGCTACTGATAGGAGATGGTGTTTGAACACTTTAATGTAATTAGTTTACTTAGGATGCTGCAGATGATTGTTTCCTTCCTTGTACCCTTGCTAGAAGGTACCTGGGAATGGAATGATGATGCTCTTGCTTCCTAGGTTTGGCCTCTTCTTGGCTTTAGGCTGTATATACCTTTTTGAGATATAAAATTTTTTCTTACCTTTTCTAAAAAAAACAATGTTATTCAAAAATCGAGTAAATCAAATCGATTTAATATATTATTCCTATTTACTTATATCATACAACAAACTTTAGTAAATCAAATTGGTTTAACCGAATTAATCAATTGATCTGAAAAAATATACTAATCCAAACATTTACTGTTGTAGCAAATGGAACGGGTTACAATATTTCCTGAATTGCAAAGTTGATAGAGGAGTGATGGCTTCCCGTCAATGCTACTCCTAGAGAGATGAGCTTAGACAATGTCGTGGTGGGACTTTAGCACTTCCTGAGATTACGGTCGCATCTTAATGTTTTTCCCTTGCTGGGGCTCCTTAGCACCTGCAAGAAGGAGAATAATCATATCCCGATTATCTCCCCTTCGATGCTTAAGTAACTACGAATATGAGAATATAATTGAGTCTAGAGAGATGTTAGAGAGATAAGTTCTCAAATATGCAATAACTATGAGAGAATTTAGAATTGAATATGTGTAATAAATGAGATTTAATTTATGGGTATTTATAGGCACTTTGCCATGCCGGTGAAAGCTTAGATGAGTGACACTTGTCATGCATCCACGCACGAGATTACCCGTTCCTACTGTCCGGGTGTACGGATACCTTCTCGATATGTTTCTGCATGGCTTGCCCAGTCAATAAGTTGTTTGTCTTTTGACATGTGGCATGGTGAGAGGTTGACACGTGGTTGTGGTGCCTTTTCCACCTAAGATCGTTTGATCCAATATGGAGTGGACACGTGGAATATGGGGGGGGGGCACATGCCACATCATTTGCTCCTTAAAGACCCCGAAGTCATTGGGCTTGGAGGGTGTTTGACCTTATGGCTTCGCATTGGGCCTCCTCTTGGCCAAATGGGAGTCCTTCTTTTTCTTTCTTTTTCTTCTTTCCCGCCCAATTCGAGGGCTTCAAATTTTGGATGTTAGGGTCCAAACCCTGGTGGGGCCTAAAAATAAAAAGGCTGGAGGGGAAAGAAAAGGTCATTTTCACAAATTTAGCTCTGACTTCTCTCTAAAATCTTAGACTTTCTCTCTCTACAATGTACGTCTCTTCATTTGTCTAACTTTGAAATCTTTTAACACTTCACACTACTAGATACTGCTTTGCACCTTACTACTTTGCACCTTATTCTTCATTCTTTTTTATCAAAGTAATAAGCATAAGCGGTGTGAGTTCCTCAGACTCTTTGCCAATTAAGTCAGAATCTTGGTTGCAACCGATGGCTCTTCAACCCTTTGTATAGTTACCTCGCATTTTTTGAATATTTGACCCATCCTTGACACTCTCCTTGTTCAAAAAAGAAACATGCCTCGAAGAAAGCATGTCGCAAGGAGGGACCCTCGTAACCATGTCCTCAAGGACTCTGAGGGCAACGAGATACATGGCCCTTTAAGGTGAGGTGTCGAAGGGGATGAGGAGGTTGACATTCTGACCCCCGAACTTGCTGCCTTTGAACCACTAAATAATAGCTATAGTGACGTTGTAGATGCGGAAGTTGAATTTGATGATCCTTTTGTGGAGGGCAATCAACCAACCACCGAGTCAATTCCTCTACGGAAGAATTGGCTTGTACAACATAGGGAACACCATGCAGAGAATGAAGCTATTACAGGTATCACCAAATCGCACTCCAATCAGGACCTCATTACCCTGCATAGGAGAGTAATATAACAAACACTCCCAAAGGACACTTTGTAATTTTTAGGGATATAATAGATTTAGGTCTTCGCATCCTAATAAAGTGTGGTGTCACATTTTAACTTACATGGCCACTAGCAGGGCGAAAAGGTACCTCTCATCCAGCGGAACTTTCCTTCACATGAATCTATTAACCAAAAATAACAAATGCAAGCGAGGTTGGTTCCAACTCTCTAATAAGGAAGGATATATGACCGCAATCGAGAAGCCAAATAAGTTCAACAATTGGAAGTCGGACTTCTTCTTCATTTTCACTACTGATGTTAGGTTTGCCAAGATTTTTTCATATTGGGCAAGATACCCAAATACATATAAGACAAAGGATCTTCCTAAACTAACTTCGGATGACCAACCTTAGATGGACTATTTTGGTCTAACTGGAGTTCTGACTAAAGGGGAAGTCCCTCGAAAGGTCATGGTGTAGAAGGTTTGGATTCCCTTCTTTGACTTCTTCAACGAAAAGGACTTCCTAGATGCCTTCAGTCTAGGGGGTGGTCGTAAGGTTGAGAGAGCCGACAGAGGTAGCTTCGCCATTCCCTTTCTTATCTTTAAAACTTGTATAGCGCCTAATCTGTTCTTTTCACTTTCACAGAGGCAGCTCATAAAAGACTTCCAGAACTTAAAAAAGGTACAATGGAACGAAAAAGCTATGAGACTCTTGCTTCTACTCTTTTCTTAAAGACTCTTCAAGAGAAGAATACTGTTGTAGACACCGAAAAGTGTCTCCCCAAATTAAATAGTCGATGAGAAAAAGTATGACATTACGAAATAGATTAGATTACGAAAGCCATCGCGAAATCCATAAATCAAACACATTTGCATTAGTTGAATTAAAGTTGAGTTCGAAATCCTACACCGAGGGCCCAATAATAGGCGAAAAATATTTATTTAATTATTTTCTATTTTTAGGTCATTTTTTTTTTAGCAAAACGATAATTTAGAATTGTTTCTAAAGGTCATTTCTAAGACTTTTCATTCTCATCTTATTCCTTTAATTTTTCGGAGTTCACCAATATTTTTAAATAATTTTTCTGATTTTTCCATGATTTTTACAAGTTTGCGAAATGATTTTCGAAAATAAATAAACTCAAAAATTCTAAGAGAAATCCAAAAGATTTAGGAACGATCTGGAATGTTCTAGAAGATTAATCTTGATCTCCAAGGAAAATAGAATCAGATAAAGGATAATTCTCGGATAACAGATTAGATCCAAAAGGTATAGATGCAAAAATTCCCAAAGATATCATACAAAAGATAGATAGAATTAGTCCTTGCTATCTTATCCTTCCCCAAAACGCCTATAAATACATGCTCTCAGTGCTTATTCGACCATCAACAAAAAAAACAGCTTCGATCAACGAAAATCATCATACGAATTGAAATTTAAAGCTCTCAAAAGTCTCTCTCATTCAAATTCAATCCACAAACACAAATCCCTTTCAAAATCAAAAGTCCCTCGAATTCATCGCAGCTTTCGGAGTCATCTTTGCGCATTTAAGTACAAATTTAGAGGCTATTCAATCAAAATCTCTCTCTTCTCTTGTTATTATGTTTTATTAACATAATACATTGAATTTCGTTTTGGTTTTGGTTTTCAGTCATGCAAATTCATTCGTTTTCAATCATTTTCGATTTATCGTAATCGTTTTAATTGTAATTGTCAATGCTAACGATCTTTTTTGCGGATTAACGATTCAATTGGAAGCAAAACTTTTGATGCACTAATCTTTGTTTTCTTTTGTATTGATAGCGATACAAGGTAAGTTGATTTGTATATATTTGAGTTTTGGTTTCTATATGTATTATTCTTGATCTTTGCGCCTATGACTCTTTCGATTGCTTAATCAAGACCAAAATTTGCTTAAATCACATTAAATTCAGATTAATTATGGACAAACGGATTTTAGGCACCATATTAATTTGATCAATTCGAAGTGGTCATAATTATTAGGCTAGGTAGCGTTGCATGCATAATAGAAATCAACTCTTGTAATATTTTTAGTGCACTTTTAAAGGTCAAATCGATAGATTCTTTGAATTCTATTATTATGATTTATGGAACTACAATGAGACCGAGTAGAGGCCGCTACATGTGGGCAGATTGGATCAAAAATCTTATCCGTACCATGTCCCCGAACCCACACTCTGGTTACCAGACCAAACAGTGGGGCCCTTAGTTTGGCACCAATGTTTTTGGCATCCGTGATTAACCTGTATATGCACGGTGACGATCCCCTCAATCGACAACACACCCCAATGCACTCACGTACGGGATCTTTAGCTCAAGCCCACAATTCAAAATCGACGTAGAACGTAGGCCCGACACGGGCACACGCTTTCACCGATCGAAGGCGGTCGAAAATAGTCGGTATTATCGACCAAAAATAAATCGGTCGGTGCGGTCAGTCGGTCGAAATCTATTTTCTTGTTGTGTATCATTTTAATCGCACAAGTCTTCACCATCGCATTTCTTATTGCGCTTCACACAAAGAAGCATTCATTATATAAAGGAAGGGTGTGATGTCGTCGATTTGTGTTAGAGTACATTTTGGTCGCACTCTAGCCTCCATCGCATTTTAATTTCCACTTAGAAATTTTTAGCATTAGTACTTGTCACCGCACTTTTTGTCTATGTGTCTAGCAAGGATCGCACATTAGATTTATGCGATCAAATTGTATTGCAGGCACTTTTCAACGACATCGCACATTATGTTGGAGTTGAGAGTTGTTTGTGCGATGAGAGTTATAGTTTTCTTTCACTCCTTACAAGATCTTCCCAAGCCCTCTGACATTTTGTCAAGAAAGAAAGGAAAAGGCTCTATAATTAGATGAAGAAAACTAGAAAAAGACACCTCGTCTCGCGAGGAGAAGAAAAGGTAGAAAACACTAAGTGCGGGAGTCGCACCAAAGGGACCATCAACTTCGTCTAGTGGGAACAAAAAAAAAAAAAAGATTCTTCATTGACATCTAAAGGTCAAAGGCATCCAATTGTGGAGGTCTCCACCAAGAAGGATGCATATCGCGCATCAAAACCTCCGTTAGAGGGTGATAAATCTAAGTCCTCGATGGAGGCACCCGCTGCTTCGCAGCCAATTGGCCATATTGCTGGTAAAAAAACAACCCGAGGGGTCTTCAGAACAAAAATCATCCCACCAGAGAAAGGAGACCCCTTCATAGTCAAAACCTGCTGCGAAGAAGTAGTATACTTCAGGTACACATGCTTCTGAGGTTCACCATTTGAATTTGTTTGGGTTAAATGCCGAATTGTTTAGAGAGCGAACCCCTAATGCCTCGTAATCCTCTGAACGCATTTATGAGAGGAGATCTAAGAGTTTGCATGATTGAACAAGCTATCACGTACCTATCAAAAATAAACCGACATGTAATCCCCCGTAATTTTCGAATATTTTTAAATATATTTTTTATAAATATATTATGAATTATCGTATAAAAAGATATATATTTTATTTGAAGGCTGTTATTTTCATTTAAATTTTGTTTTATGATAGAAAAGATATATATTTTATTTAAATTCTATTATTTCAGTTTAAATTATATTTTATGATAGAAATCTATCTTTTCTCCTTTATCCAAAACAAAATAAATAAAACAAACAAAACATTTAAATTTGACTTAGCTAAAACCTAAATAATGAAAAGGGTTTATTTTCTTTTCCCTTACTCACTTCATACGTACAATTTAGTTTTCAAAAAAAAAAGAAGAAGAATAAAAAAAGAGAATGCGTGAGAGAACGAAGCCATTACTGCGTGTTGCTGCCACTGCCGCAAGTTGCTGACTTGCTGCCACTGCTGCCGACGCCGGAGCCCCACCGTCGCCGCCCACCGCCGTTGGCCCTCAGCCCAACCAGTCCTCCCTTTCTCTTCCTTCCTTGCTTTCTTTTCTTTTCCCATGCAAATTCATGTCTTTGTTTTGTTTAAACTTTGAAGTTTTTTTATAATCTAATTGTTTATACTAATTCTTTTGAGTATTATATACTATGGATTGCAATGATTATTGTAGACACCTGAAAATGTGTCTCCCCAAATGAGTAATCCGTGATGAAATATACCGCGTCTCGCGTTTGTTTCGACTCGGAAAAGATGCTTTGAACTCACGAAAGTTGGAAATACGTGAGGTCGTACTCAGAACTATTGAGCAAAGGTCACTTACAAGGCAAACATGTTTTCTTTCGGTTTTCTCGATAAACTCAAAGGTTTTCAAACGAGTTACACTGGCGATTCTCGTGCTTTTTGTTTTTCATCATGTGCGTCACATTTTTCTAAATCCGCCAATATTTTTAAATTATTTTTCTGATTTTTCTATGATTTTCTATGAATTTTGCAAGTATTGAATACGCATATATACTCTTAGTTAATTTACTTTTTTTATGGATTATTATTTAATATAAGTTATCTCTTAAATACGTGATTTGATATCGTTCTATAATCTAGAAAGTCCTTTGCTTGGAACTAAGGTGCTAGTTGCTCGACGACATTGAGATTCGATCGGAAATTAAATATTCGGAGAATCAAAGTTATCGGATGTGTTGGAAAAATAACAAGATCACTTTAGCATATATACGCAATGCGATCTTAGTATGAGCGGCTTCACCAGGAGCGTATATACGCCCACATCCAGGCTATATACGCTCAACAATACATACGTTTTTGCCAAACTCATGGAACATGAGAAGCGTATATCGCTAATGAGCGTATATACCTCCCCAGCGTATATACGCTCATCCAGCTATGATAACGCAGGTTCCCTTTGCGCCAAATTGCCTGTGGCCTATAATACCCTTTGCCTTGCTCAGTTCGGGACACGCACAATTCACGACTCGAACCTTCACATCATACGCTCACAACTTCACACACAAGTCACAAGACCATCATCTATACACTCTCAAAAACACTCAAACACTCAAAACACATTCGTTTTCAATTCAAACATCGATTCTATCGAATCAACAAGCGAAATAAGGGTATAAATCGTAGATTACTCACCAAAACCTTTCTTTCACTCTTTTCATTCCTTTTTGTCTTTTTAATTGACTAACCATTTATGAGTTTTAATTCAATTAAAGCAATTGTAGAAACTCCTTGTTATTATGTTCATTAAATATGTAGGTTTTCTTAATATTTTCATATTTCCATGGTTTTGCTTCATTATATACATTGTATTTGTCAATACTAACTCGTTGTTTGTCTCAACTAGCAATTCAATCGAAAGGCGACTCCTTGAGTTTTTATTCTAACATATTGATTGTTTCAGTACAAGGTGAGGAGGACACATCAATACATTATTATGCTACTAATCTTGTTTTTCATGTTCCGTTTGTATATATATTCAATCACCCTTGTATATATTGCTTAAACAAGACCGGAATTTAATCGCTTGTCACATTAAAGTCAGAATCATGGACAGCGGTTTTCTAGCACCTTATTAACATGACTAACATCAAGTCCGCCTTGTCCATTTAGAAGTCTTGCTGTTGTTATAAATAGCAACTCACTAGTAATTAGTGTTGCAAGTTCAATTCAATAGGCTCTTTGAATTCAATTTTGTATGATTACGGAACTACAATGAGACCGAGTAAAGCCGCTACATTGCGGCGAATTGGGTTACAATCTGATTCGTACCATCCCGAACCCACGACTGGTTACTTGATTGGACGTGGCCATAATTTGGCACCCATGTTTCGGGCTCCGTGAATAACCTATATAGCACGGTGGCGATCCCCTCAATTCGATGACACACCCCAACGCATTCACATCGGATTCATGGCTCAACTCCATGACACTGAAGCTGAGTCAACGCCCCTGCCTAAGCGGGCGAAGCCCTACAATTATGAGTTATGATGATAAATTCAATTGAAAATTTCAGATTATTGAATATAAAAATTGTGTTTTAAAATAAGATTTTCAGTTAGTATTTGTTTTTTATTATTTTTCGGCTAGTCAAAAAATTACAAAACTTGAGTGTAATTTCAACTATAACAATTTGTGTAAATATTTCATTATTTTCAAAGCATGTTTACTATTTTAAAAAAAAATCGTTTTTGAATCGACAATTTTTCATGGTTTCAGGTTCGTTTTGATTTTTCTTTAATTTTCTGTTGTCAATAAATTACAAATATTTTGTTCGAGTGATCTCTATATATTATACACCTTCTGCAAAATTTCTGAATTCCAAGTAAACTTACAATTTATAAATTCGTTTCGAATGGACTGTTTTTCGAAATCTGATTCGGTTTTGATTTACTTATTTTTCTGTTCATCTATAATTACGAAAATTTGTGTGAATATTCTGTATACAATTATACACTCTGTATAAAGTTTCATAATTTTGTATAGTTTTTATTTATAAATTATACATCAGATGACAATTTTCGATTACAAAATTTTTTTGTTATTAAAAATAATTAAAAATATTTGGCACACAAAATACAAGTTATTATGATATTTTCAGAGTTATTAAACTATTCAAAGTGATTTTAACCATTTAAAATTATGCTTTTAAGTTTTAAAGAATAATGAATGATATGTATAGCGTTAATTAATCTTTAAAACATTTTCGAGGTTGATTTTAAAAGTTTTTATGGATTCAAGGGTATGTATTGCTGTAATTTTGTGTTAGGAATCCAATACAAATTGATTTCTATTGGTTATGTGGAATATTATTCATGAGTTTATATGGAGGTGACAACTAGTCAATTGTTTTTTAATTAATGTATTTTGGTCTTACGAATTATAGATGGATGTCAAGTATAACTTGTCATCTATAGAATGAATGCCAGGTATAGAATTAATGTTGTCAAGTTAACTTCGCCATGATGTGAATTATTACTCGTATTTACATGTTGTGTATGAATTAGTAAAGAGTAAGTGTATCAAATCTTAATATACGAGGATTTAGTTGCGTTCCAAACAAGTTATTAATTAAAGATACGATTCGTGTTAAAAAGAATTTCAATGTTTTGTTTTGTTTTGTGAGTCATATAAACTTGTCAATAATTAACAGCTAACATAACACGAATGACAATAAAACTCTGGACGTGCACGTCTAGAGTATTGACAATTCGGGGTTGGGGTTGCGACTATATTCGCTTCCTTCGAGACCGTTTGATCAACGCGTCTCTCTCATCTATTTTATAACGGATTTTATCCAAATTAGGGTTAGTTTGAGATCTCATCTAACTATGGTGACGAGTCGCGCCCGTTCGCCATCTGTTTACTGTTTTTGATGCCTTCGACGGGAGGCATGGGTGTTGCAACTTGTGTCTGTACACTTGATGTCTGGTTGATGTTCCTGAATTGTGAACATGGGTTTTGGACAGCTTGCTGTTGCTCATATCTACAAATGTAATGAAATGTATTGAGTCTTATATTAGAGTCGAGTAAGTCATTTTCGAGTACAATCTTAGTTAACAAAATTCAATGAGATTTTGGTATTGTTGATGAGCTTATATGCAATATATAATTTATTTGGTCTGAGTTTGGAATCAGTTGTATAAGTTAGTATTGTTAAGTGGTTATGACACCACAATTGGTTTCTTTTGTTTCATACATGTGTGCGTAATCGGTATGTCCAGTTTTTAGGGGAGATTGTTCCGTTTTGTTTCTCGTCTTCGTTATGTGTATGTACTCACTTTGCTGATTGCTGTATTTGGTTTTGTGTGTATTGTCCACATTTCTTCTTTGGTGGACCTGTGATGATCCTTATTTCATTTGGAAATATTGGGGGCAGACTTTCACAGGATTGTGCAGGTTATTGATGGCTATACATGGCATTTGCAACGTTGGGGTTATGGGCAGTGTTCGAGTGTTCTATTCTGGACTGCTGTTTTTTTTCGTCTTGAAAATTTTAGTATTTTATAATTGGAGTAAAATGGTTTTCAAGTTTCATTAGTTTGCCAAATATTTATCCTCGATTTTAATAAAGGGCCAAAGTTGGTTCCGAGTTATACATTTTAATTCTTTGATAGATTTTCCTAAAAGTTTTGTTATTTGTTTAGTCATTTTCCGCTGCAATATTCTGAATAAGCCAAAACGTTTTCACACGGCGATACCATTGTCAATAGTTTTCTTGTATCTTCAATTAAAATTTCACAGGTAAAAAGGAGAATTATTGTGTGTTACACAAACACCGACTAATATAGTAGGAAGGGATCTATCCTCAGGGAACTAAGTGATTCTATAGTTCTAAAAAGTTCAACTGTACGAAAGGCTTGGTTGGAGTTATAATATGACTAGAACTAACTACGAAAAATTAAAAATTAAGACTTGACATCAATTAATAAAACCAGGGCAATGTGACCATGAACAACAAATCAATTGAAGTGAAACTAACAAGTTCAAATTACAAATAGCTCACTAATTCTCTCAATCTAGTCTCCCTCAAACTCTCTAGCGGCTCTCGCTCTTGCCTAGATTCGTCGCCTATTATTTTTGGTCTTTTGTGGTATTCTTACCTCTCGGCATCAAATTAACAAATACCCAACCAACAATAATGGCCATAATTCAATTGTAGCAATGAAATCAATATAAGATTCAATTGTAACTTGAAACTAATCAATTGGAATAAAATAAACATTTATTTCATTGAATTGTTCATGGATTCCCAAAGCCCTAACAAGAATACTACTCACTATTCATAGCAAAATCAATAACAATGTTTAACCTAGAATTCATGATTGAAAAGTAGAGAGGTTGAAATTAACAATCAACAATGATAGAAATTCAAGCAATTAACAAAACAAGTAAAGTAGAAATTGATAGATAATACCTTTAGAACTTGAATTAATGGAGAAGAAAATTACAGCAAAGTTGATTAAAACTAAGAGAATATGAGAGTAGAAGTACGAGATCTATACTAAGAAGAGAGAGAAGAGAAGTTAGGGTTTTTAGATGAATAATGGAGAGAGAGAGTGTAATCTATTCTAATTCTCCCTAAAATAATAAAAGGAGATAAAACACAGCAGGTCCCCGACCATTGGGCGCTGTTTACCCAGCGGGCTAGGCAGAACCGATCACAAACGAGCAAAAAAAAAAAAAAAACATCGGCGTTGGTTCGTGCCCTGGAGGGATGGGTCAACTTTGAGTGGCCATAACATGAGCTACATACCTTTTCCTAAGGCATATGACCTACCGTTGTAAATCTCTTTGAGTCTAGTTTCCAATGCAAGTTGAATTGTAATAATCCGATAAGTATAACTAGAGATATGACCAAAACAGTGCAAGGTGGTGAAATTGATCTTTCGCAAACAATGTTATTTATTTAATTCTAGCTCATATTAACACCAATAAGTTGTGCCATTACCCTTGTGAGTGTTAACTAAGATTCAAATGATATAAAACTTGGTATAAAACATCCATCATCACCAACTCACAATCACTCATCCACTTTGTGTCATCTTGCTACGAAAGCTTCCAAATAGCTATAAAACTACCTGAAAAGGTAAGAAACACAAACGAAGCGTAATAAAGCACAAAATGGACAATTAATCTAGTTAATGCCTAAAATGCAACTATATGGACTAAAATGCAACAAAATACGCAACTAAAATATGCCTAAAAACTCTATATGAATGCGATTCATCAAACTCCCCCAAGTTAAACAATTGCTTGTCCTCTAGCAATAAAGACAAGATTCTTAGAACTTAAGTATGCTTCACCCTATAAAAGCAACATCGCTAAGTATTTGTGATCACATCCTCTCAATCAAAGCATCCAACTGGCTCAATGCCTATCCAAAAGTAAAAAACCATTCAAGCGAAACCAAGCCTTATATAGAAAAAGAATTAGGAATCAAGGAAAGAGTTCTCGCGGGTGACACTCATCTCTTTGTGGCGAGTATAAGTTAAACTCGATCGCTCTCCGCCCACAGATATGCAAAAGATGTGCATATGAATCAAATTTTGTGGCCTAGTAATACTAAAGGCACCCCCCAACTCACAATCACTCATGTGTTTAGAAGGTATTAGTAACACTCAACCTATAAAAGTCGACTTGAAATGCAACACATACTCTCTAACCTTGGCAAGATACTAAATCAAGGAAACACATATAAATGTATGATTATCAAGAAGGTCTTTATTAAGCTTGTAATGGGGTTTAGGTCAAAGGTAGGATAAAATTTGGGAATATGTGAGCTATAAGTCCATCTTAAGGGAACAAGATCCGATAAGTAACATAGCCTAAAGATGAGGCTAACACAACTCCAATTGACTTCAAACTCGATACTATCAAATCAACCAAACAAGTGATAAGCACCATTATATCATCATCAAAATATAAGAGATTTACAACTTGCAAAGGCGAAAATGTACAACTAAATAAAAAAATTGAAACTAATTTTTTTTTTATTTTTTCTCTTTTTTTATTTATGATTAATTTTCGCCTTGCAAAAATATTATTATATGAAAGAGATGATGATGATATAACAAACTGAAAGAGCACACTCCAATGGGGAAACAATTCACCCAACTCAAATAACGAGCCAAACGATGAGAACACATCACCCACCAACTAACCAAATGCTCCCCCAAGCTAGACTTGGGTTAATCAATTGAGGCCTAAACGGTTTGTAATGTGGTTAAACATGAAAGAAAAGGCAAGGTTCAAAATAAGGGGTCAAGTGGAAAATTTTGTCCTCTAAAAACAATGTTGCATGGCTCCTAACAAATGAGGGCCTTCTATCATGCTCATCATGCAAAAATACAGTTAACAAGACCAGTACCAAGCCAAGATTGAGATCAGTGACACACCAGAAACTAAACACACAAGAAGGAAACAGTAATATATACATCAAGGCTTAAATCCTTACAAGTTATACTCTTCCTTGTTCCAAACAGTAGATGATAAGGCTCAGAGACACAAGTTTCAATTATACCAAGGAATCGAAAAAGAAACCAAGAGTCTACAATGATCAGCCTCGGTAATCACAGGTTTCCAAAAATTTTATCCATATGGCACAGGGAAGCAACTCAACCAAAAAATCCAACTGAGACATTTAAGGGAGAATGAAACAACCTACAACTAAGAAAGCAATACATTTTTTTTGGTTGCAAGTAAACTCCCACTCCTAGTGAGTGGTACAAACCATGCAACAATCCTAAAAAAGCAATAAATAACTACACTAACAAAGAAAATAAAGATAAGTATCCCTCCCCCAAGCTAAATGAAACACAGTGTCCTCACTGTGCAAATGCAGATAATTAGGAGAAAGGGAAAGAAGAAGCTTACTTAGTACAAGCTTCGCCGACCAGAATTCGGATTGCCTCCCGAAAAGCGCTTATTTATGGTCGTAAGCTAGACTTCGGTTTTGCATATGCTCAAAGGGAGTTAGAGTCGTGGAAATTGATCTCTTCCACCAACCCAACTAAGTCGCCTTTAAAGTAGTGCTTAAGACGTTGTCCGTTGACTTTGAACTTCTCACCCTTGTCGTTTTGAAGCTCAACGTACCCCAACTTACTCACCACAGTGATAGTGAATGGACCGCTCCACCTAGGCTTTAGCTTTCCAGGAAAAGTCGCAATCTAGAGTTGAACAATAACACTGTGTCATCCACTTGAAAGTCTCTCTTCACAATCCTTTTATTGTGCCATCTTTTAGTCTTTTCCTTGTAAATCTTGGCACTATCATAAGATCCTACACGGAACTCATCCAACTCATTCAATTGAAGAAGCCTTTTCTCCCCCGCAAGCTTTACATCCATATTCAATTCATGGATGGCCCAAAATGCTTTGTACTCTAGCTCCATTGGAAGATGACACGCGTTTCCATAAACCAACCGATACGGAGAGGTACCAATTGGAGTCTTAAAAGCTGTGCTGTATGCCTATAGCGTGTCACTAGACTTGCTACTCCAAGCTTTTCTGGATCTTGCAACCGTCTTCTCAAGGATGGATTTGATCTCTCTATTGGAGACCTCAACTTGGCCGCTGGTTTGAGGGTGATACGCCAATCCTGTACGATGATAGACTCCATATTTCTCAAGTATTTTATCTAACCTCTTCTCATGGAAATAGGATCCCCCATCACTAATTATAGCTTTAGGAACTCCAATCCAAATCTTGGAAATATGATTTGCTTGAACAATTTCATCACAGTATTAGAGTCGGCATTCGATGTTGCAATAGCTTCAACCCACTTGGACACAGAGTCCACAGCTACCAAGATGAACCGATTCCCATGAGAGGAAGGGAATGGTCTCATGTAATCAATGCCCCACACATCAAAGATCTCAACTTCTAGTCTAAAATTTTGAGGCATCTCATGTCTTTTTGATATGTTTCCAATTCTTTGACATGAATCACAAGACAATACAAAGGCTCAAGCATCCTTGAGTATAGTAGGCCAATACAAACCAGATTGAAGCACTTTGAACATAGTTTTAGAAGGTCCAACATGACCTCCATAAGGTGATGAGTGACAATGGTGCAAAACTCCATAGCATTCCCAATCTGGAATGCATCTGCAATAAAGACTGTCGGCACACTCATGAAAGAGATTTGGGTCATCCCAGAAATACTTGCAAACATCATAGAGAAACCTTTTCTTTTGCTGATAAGAGAGATTAGGAGGTAAGACTCCTCCAACGATGTAATTGGCATAATCAGCAAACCATGGAGAATTGACTGTAACAACAAGCAAATGGTCATCAGGAAATGAGTTATCAATGGGAATAGACTCATACTTTTCATCATGTCGGATCCTCGATAGGTGGTCAACAACCATATTCTCTGCTCCCTTTTTATCACGAATCTCAAGATCAAATTCTTGGAGCAACAAAATCCATCTAATGATTCGAGGGTTGGCTTCATTTTTTGAAAGGAGATACTTTAGAGCTGCATGCTCAGTGTGGACAATAACTTTCGATCCAAGTAAATAGGACCGAAACTTATCTAAGGAATATACAACATCTAATAACTCCTTCTCGGTCGTGGCATAGTTAACTTGAGCTTCATCCAAGGTCTTACTAGCATAATAGATGGCATGTAAAACCTTGTCTTTCCTCTATCCTAATACGGCTCCAACTGCATAATCGCTTGCATCATACATTATCTCGAATGGAAGGTCCCAATTAGGAGATTGTATAATGGGTACTGAAATCAAAGCTTATTTAATCCTGTTGAAAGACTCAAGACACTCATTAGTAAAATCAAATTCAAAATCTTTCAAAAGCAATTGGGTTAGTGGCTTCGCAATTTTAGAAAAATCTTTAATAAACCTGCGATAAAAACCTGCATGACCCAAAAAGCTTCTTACCCCTTTAACATTCACTGGTGGAGGTAGATGCTCAATTACCTGAATCTTAGCCTTATCTACCTCAATGCCACGCTCAGAAATAAGATGGCCAAGTACCACTCCTGTAGTAACCATGAAGTGACACTTCTCCCAATTCAAAACAAGATTCACTTCCTCACATCTTTTTAGCACTTTAGTCAAATTATCCAAACATGAATCAAAAATAGTACCATAGACACTAAAATCATCCATGAAGACTTCCATAATTGACTCTATGAACTCAAAAAAGATGCTCATCAAGCAACGCTGAAAAGTAGCAGGGGCATTACAAAGACCAAATGGCATTCTACAATATGCAAAAGTACCATATGGGCATGTAAATGTAGTTTTCTCTCTATCATCTGGATGAATAGGGATTTGAAAGAATCCAGAGTATCCATCCAAATAACAGAAATACTTACGCCTAGCTAGCCTTTCAAGCTTTTGATCAATGAAGGGAAGGGGAAAGTGATCTTTCTTAGTGGCGACATTCAATTTTCTATAATCGATGCACATCCGCCAACCTGTAACAACTCTAGTAGGGATAAGTTCATTTTTATCATTACGARCAATTGTAGTCCCACCTTTCTTGGGCACTACTTGAACTGGACTTACCTATTTAGAATCAGGAACAGAATAGATGATACCAGCATCAAGTAATTTCATCACTTCTTTCTTGACCACCTCCTGCATGTTAGGATTCAATCGACGTTGACCCTGTATGCAGGGCTTATGATCTTCCTTTTAATGAATGTGATGCATGCAAAAATCAGGACTAATACCAGTCAAGTCATCAATAGTGTAACTGATGGCCTTTTTATGACTCTTAAGCACACATAACAGTTTCTCAAGTTGGTCATCAATAAGATTAGAACTGAAAATGACTGGATATAATTTCTTATCATGAAGAAAAGCATATTTTGAATTAGAGGGGAGGGGTTTTATTTTAGGTTGCTTTACCCCTCAGTGGCGGTACAAGCATGCTTAGGTAGCTCTAAGAACTTTCTATTTTCCTCCAAACTCAATTCCTTACCATTTAGATTTTGTCTCAATTCTCAACATCAACATCTTCTTCACCTGCATCAGAATCCAAACACAAAATAGCCTCCAAAAGATCCTTTTGAAGGGATCGAGGCACATCATCTTGAACAATCTCATCAACAATATCTAGAGCACAACATGATTGTTCTAACATGGGACTTTTCAAAGCAGAACCAAGGTTAAAAGTAACCTTATCATCCCCTACAGTGAGAGTTAGACTACAATTCTTAACATCAATAAAACCACCTGYAGTTCGCAAAAATGGTCTACCGAGTATATGGGGATGTGTGCATCCTCATCCATGTCTAACACAACAAAATCAACGGAAATAAAGAACTTCCTGACTCTCATTGGCACATCTTCCAAAATACCCATAGGGTATTTAATAGTTCTATCAGCCATCTACAAAGTAATGTTAGTAAACTTTAAAGAACACAAATACAATTTCCTCCAAACAGACAATGGCATGACACTAACACTGGCCCCTAAATCACATAAAGCCTTATCAATATAAAGGGGACCAATGTTACAAGGAATGGAAAAACTTCCAAGGTCCTTGAGTTTTGGTGGAGACTTATTTTACAGTATAGCATTGCATTCTTCGGTTGGTGCAACAGTCTCCACTGAACTAAGCTCACGTTTCCTAATAAGAATGTCTTTGAAGAATTTTGTATAAGTAGGAACCTGCGTGATTAGTTCAGTAAATGAAATAGTAACCTATAAGTTTTTAACAATCTCAAGAAACTTACTGAAATGGGAGTCATTCTTACTCTTGTTTACCCTGTTAGGAAAGGGTAATGGCACCTTGGGAGGTGGTAGTGTGTCTGAAGGCTTGTCAGCTACAGTGGACTTCTCTAATAGGGCTTCCTTTTCCTTTAAAGAAAACGACTCTGGATCACTATTCTCTATCACCACATCATTGCTCTCTCTGCCTTCAACTTCAGCATCATCAATAGGCATTTGTGGGCCATCATAAGTGGAACCACTCCTCAAGACAATGGCATTGACTGTGTCTCTTGGAGGGTTTGGTTGTGATGGAAGGTGGCCCGGTTGCCTTTGAGCTGTTGATTGGGCATTTTGTACTAATTGTGTCTCAAGTTGCTTTTTATGAGCTTGCATTGCCTCCATGTTCTTTAATTTTGCATTTGCATCATCATATTCTTCAGCTCTGAGATCTCATTATTAGCTTGTGGTGCTTGTGACTGTCATGGTTTGGAAGATGGTCTAATGAACCCAGGTGGATGCAATGGTCCTTGAGGTTGAAACCTCTGATTTTGCTGTTGTTGAGCCCACGCCTGTTGTTGTTGTGGTGGTGCAAATGATTGTGGGTTTTGCACATTGTTGCTTCTGTAAGAGAAGTATGGATTATCCTTATAGCCTGGATTATAGAAGTTTGAGAATGGATTATTCTTGTAGGCTTGGAAGGCACATATTTGCTCCGCATAATTCTGGCAAGATTGAGAATCATGACCAAATGAACCACATGAGTCACAAAAGATATCATGGCATCCTGATGAGGCGACCACTGCATTAACAAACATTTGTCTAGATTCTGACTAATAGCATTCATTTGTGCAGCTAAACTCTCATATTTTGGATCAATCACGTGCTTGCCTCCTTGTTGAGCATGCCCCCTTGGATTGCCATATTGTGAGTTATGGATGGCAATTTCTTCAATAAGATCATAAGCAGCATTCACCTRTTGGTTCATGAATCTACCATTTGCAGCAAAATCTAGAATCGTTCTAAACTCGTTGCCCAAACCATTATAGAATGACTGGACTAGCAACCACTTCTCAAGACCATGATGAGGGTAAAGCCTTTGTAACTCCTTGAATCATTCCCAAGCATCATGTAGAGACTCGTTAGATTCTTGGTTGAAGTTTGTGATTTGGCTCCTAAGAGTAGATGTTCTCTCTGGAGGATAGTACTTCTTATAGAATGCAAGAGCTAAATCATCCCAACTGTTGATTGAACTCCAATTAAGACTGTGCAACCATTGTCTTGCCTTGTCTTTCACTGAGAATGGGAACATCATTTGTCGAATATGATCTTGAGTGACACCATGTTGTTTTGTGTTGCAATACTGTAGGAAGTTAGAAATATGAAGATTAGGGCTTTCCATTAGAGTTCCTGCAAATTGACTTCTTTCAACCATGTTCACCGGCAACGGCACCAAAATTTGAACAGGCTATAGCTAAGGAAGTAGGGATCATATCCTCAAGGAAGCTAGGTGATTCTATTAGTTCTAAAAAGTTCAAACTGTATGAAATGCCTTGGTTGGAGTCATAAATGACTAGGAAGCTAGCTACGAAAATTAAATTAAGACTTAACTCAAATTAACTAAAACTTAAGGCAATGGTTCACCAAAGCTTGCTTGAGTTCAAAGTTTGCTACAGTCATCTCAGGCATAGGGAAATCTCCTGGCAACTGTGTTGAATTTGGTTGGGAATAGTCCCTTAAGGAACACTCTTCTCCTGCCACTTCTTCGTACGATGAAATACTGCTCTCAAAGAAAACTGGCAAACCTGCAATAGCGAGTTCTCCTAAATGAATGTTTTTCTCTCGTTCACTTAACCATCTGCGACGTAGCCAAAATCTCCTTTCAGGTTTTGGATCGTACCAAAATCGCATACGAACTCAAAAGCTGAAAATATCAAACAGAATCTCCAAACAGTTGTGAGAAAAAGCCTCAAAGAAATTCTTTGAGACCAATAAAAATAAATACAAAGCAATTCAAACTTGACTAATAGAATTTACAATTGCCTCCCTGGCAACGGCGCCAAAATTTGAACAGGCTATCGCGTACCTGTCAAAAATAAACCGACAACACCAACTAATATAGCTAGGGAAGTAGGGATCGTATCCTCAGGGAAGCTAAGTGTAACTATTAGTTCTAAAAAGTTGAAACTGTACGAAAGGCCTTGGTTAGAGTTATAAATGACTAGGAAGCTAGCTACGAAAATTAAATTAAGACTTGACTCAAATTAACTAAACCCTAGGGAAATGGTTCACCATGAACGAACAAATCAATTGAGTAGTGAAAACTAAAAAGTTTCAAGTATTAATCAAACTAGGGCTCACTAATTCTCTCACATCTAGTCTCCCTCAAAACTCCTCTAGCGGCTCTCGCTCTTGCCTAGATTCGTCATGCCTATTATTCTTTGGTCTTTTATGGTATTCTTACCTCTCGCATCAAATTCAACAAATACCCAACTCACAATCAAACTTGGCCATAATTCAATTGCTAGCAATGATAAATCAATAACAGGAATTCAATTGTAAATTTGAAACTAATCAATTGACAAAAAAAACTATTTCATTGAATTGTTCATGGATTCTCAAAGCCTGAACAAGAATACTACTCACTATTCATAGCAAAATCAATAATAATGTTTAACCTAGAATTCATGATTGAAAAGTAGAGAGGTTGAAACTAACAATCAACAATGATAGAAATTCAAGCAATAACAAAACAAGTAAAGTAGAAATTGATAGATAATACCTTTAGAACTTGAACTAATGGAGAAGAAAATTACAACAAAGTTAATTAAAACTAAGAGAATTTGAGAGTAGAAGTACTAGATCTAAACTAAGAAGAGAGAGAAGAGAAGTTAGGGTTTTTAGATGAATAATGGAAGAGTGTAATCTGTTCTAATCCTCCCTAAAATAATAAAAAGAAGCAAAACAGGTCCAGGGCACGAACAAGCGCCCGATGTTTTTTTTGCTCGTTTGTGATCGGTTCTGCGTAGCCCACTGGGTAACCAGCGCCCAATGGTCGGGGACCTACTGTGTTGATATAAAACTTGGTATAAAACATCCATCATCACCAACTCTCCTTCTACAATCATCCACTTTGTTTTATCTTGTACCGTAAGCTTCCAAATAGCTATAAAACTACCTGAAAAGTTAAGAAACACAAACGAAGCGTAATAGAGCACAAAATGGACAATTAATCTAGTTAATGCCTAAAATGCAACTATATGGACTAAAATACAACTAAATATGCAACTAAAATATGCCTAAAAACTCTATATGAATGCGGCTCATCAATGATACACCCCTTAGATCCCCTCATAACCCCAATCCAAATGGTTAGCCAGACTCAGAAACTGGTCCATAGTCTCTAGGGGTATTGAGGAGCCTATTGTCCAAGAGATACTTGCAGAGCAAATGGTTGAAGAGCTTTGTAGGAAGGAGGAAGAGGTGGGTGGCTTCTTACCCAAATTCTCTTATGTCGAGGGCATTGACAAAAAACWTCAGCAACATCAACTTAGAGGACAACACTATTGATCCTCCATTCATCGTACCTCCTTTTAAGAAGCGTGCTAGACAATCTCCTCTAAAGCCTAAATGTAATATGGTTAGTAGCAAATTGTACTTCGTATTAGAGTAGCAAATTGTACTTCGTATTACTTAGAGTAGCAAATTGTACTTCGTATTAGAGTAGCAAATTATACTTGGTATTACTTGAACATTATATTATTAACACGGGTTACACGTTGCACTCTAAGACAATTTAGAAATTTATAATAACATTATAGTAGTATTTCTTTGGTATAAAATAAAAAATAATTAATTCAAATCTTTACCTGTAATTAGACATGTCAAACAGGTCGGGTTGTGCTGGAACAAGTTTTCGAGTTATTCATTGCGGATCGTTGCCGGATTCGGGTTTTGGGTAACTTAATCATGACCCATAAGCTCCGGGTTCGGGTTGGCCCCGGTGGGATTAAAGAATAATAATCGCGATGTTTTTTGTGTTCTAAATATAATTTTATAGCTTCTTTCGTTGAAAAAATGTCTAAATTTGTATCTTGAACAACAAGAATTAATAAATAGCGTCTTTTAGAGTCATTTTCAACAAATAAATGCTCAAAATGACAAATTAGAAAATTGATAGTAGTAACTGTTTAATAGTCTAATATTACAGAAATTATCAACATATCATGAAAATATCAAAAGGTGCTTAACCTAACGATGATTGAACTGGGTCGGGTTGAAAATTAGTGGGTTTTAAAAAGTAGCTTTAAACGGGTCAGATCTCAAAATTTTGTTCTGAACCCACTATTCACGAGTCGGATTTTCAAGGTCGGACCGGGAATTGACACCTATACCTGCAATGTAAGTTCATTATATAGGCTTACATGATAGCTATATATCACTCTTCTTAACTTTTTTCTATTTTACTCACACATAAAATAATACAAAAGTTCGTTCCCTTGTACAAATTAAATTGCAATTTTATATCATAGCCTTTAGAGCTCTTGTGAATACATTTAGTAGATATCATACATATATTGCACGGTTCCTGAACTATTATTATCGTATACCATACAAATTTTCTTGACAAATATTAAATTATAATTTTATGTCACTTTATTAAGAGCATTACTTGGGACCCCTTTATGAGTAACTCAAACGATTGTGGGTAGGTTACTCATTATTTACTCATATATGGGGGAGTAGGTTAAGAGCATGTGCAATGGGTTTTTTTTTTTTTTTTGTTCACCAAATGAAATTGGGACCCCTTTCAGCTTACTCATGATTGTGGGTTGTTCACCATATTTTGGTAAGGTAGATTAAATGGTAACCTCCCCATTTCATAAAAAAACAGCCCAACCAATCAGAACAAAGCTTCTGACTTCTTTTTCAAATTAGTGAACGTTATATATCTTATTGTTGGAACATTGATTGTCATACATTCAATTGATTTTTCTGATTGATCTATCCATACAATATAAAAAGGGAGTAACCCTTTACTATACATATGAACAGCATGAATAGTAAAGGGCGTCCCCACCAAATGCCACGTCAGCTTACCCTTCTAATAACCCACACTCAACAGCCCAATTCAGTTTCCCATCAGATTTGCTACCCCCCGAAGCCCACCCCAAAGCCCACAAGTTTGCTACCCCCCAAAGCCCACCCCAAAAGCCCACAAGTCGAATATTATTCATCATTATCTCAGTAGCTCCTTTTCTCTTACTCCCAAAACCCTAATTCTTTGCTCTCACCCGCATTTCTCCTATTCAGACAACGTCACCTTTTCCTTCTCTCTCCTTCAATCTTCTTGACTTTCCTTCTCACACCTTTAGTGTTCTTTCTACCCTTGTATCTTTTTCTTGCATTTTGATGAGTATTCGACATATCTCCATGTTTGATTTTTGATGGTGGAGCTTCGTTTTTTTGGGTGGGCTTTCATCTAAGTTCGGTTGAGCTACGTTGGTTTGATCGGTCTTGGTACGTGCATTTATCTGTTTAATTTTATTTTCTAGGTTTTTTTATTGTTGAATCGATTTTTTTTTGGTTGGGTTTTCTGGAATTGATATCTGCTTGATTTTACTCATACAGGGTTTAAGAAATGGAAGTTCGTCGGCACCCTTTTATTAATTTTGCATTATTGTCTTGAAAARTTGAGTCTTTCTTATTTTTTTGGGTTTTAGAATTGAACTCATTTATGGATTTTTCATATTTTGATGAGGGTGTTATTAGAGTCAGTTGGTATAGATTCCAGTTTTGATTACTGACGAACTCTAATCAGCCCATATTTTGCAGATTTAATCTCGCCCTATAACTCTTTTTTGATTCATATATGTTGTACTTGTACTTCGTTTCTGATCCAGTTTTAAAGTAATTCAAGTTTTTTGTGTTAAAATACGTGCAAATGTAGTGTATTGTACTTGATTTTGGGTATGTTAATGTCGAGCTATCTTTTTCAGCTATATAAACTCGTGAATTAATTCTTGAATTTTATTTTTATTTTACAACTGGTAATTTTTTCTCTCTCCTTGAATTAATTCTTTTTATTTTATTTTACTTTATTCTATAATTAGCTTTTTTTTCTTCCTAAAATTAAATCAATTAACTTTATTTTGTGTTGTTTTTTTCAGACGCTGAATTTTTTTATCAGCAATGCGATCTTGGTAAGCATGTGTATTCAAATTCTTTTATTACGTTATTTAAATTTCATTATTTTTTAAATTTACGTTTCAGTTATATGCTTTGAATTTTGTTTGCTGGTGTATGATGCACTATATTTTCAACTGATGATATAGCTTTAGTTAATGATGATAATGCTGTTGAGCTTTGTATGTTAGTAAGCTGATACAATGATTTAGAATTTTAGATCATACTTTGTTGGTTTTGCTCGGACGTCGATTTGATATCTACAGATTTGATGAACAACATTGTTGCCAATGATCAAAAGTAGTAATGTTGTTGAAAACTTGAGTTTCCGTAGTAGTGATATTTTCAAGCTGCTAATTTTTCAGAGGAAATAATTTCTTACAAGGAGGAGAAAGTTAATTACTAAAATAAATTAAAAATATTCCCTCAAAATTTTGAGTGAAGAAAATAATGGTTCTTAAAAACTACTTTTGAGCTGAAAGAATAGGATTAGATGCTTTTGTATTTTAATATATCTTGAATCCTAATATCCACTCATAGGACTTTTCTTCACCACATTTATACAATAAAAACACTAACTTTGGAGCATATTATCACATCATGGTGTTATTGTAGTTTATTCATATCACAAATTGGTTTCAATCATAACAATTATTCCTTAGCTTTGACTTGGAATCCGGTTAAGTCTTTTATCATGATTATCAATTTATCCTTGAATTCACCCAGGACAAGAGCACATTGCTTGGTGTTGGTCGTAGTCGTGCTGTAGCAATGCGGGTAAAGGTAACTGTTAGATTTTCATTTATTCCATCCCGATTTTGTGAGTGGAGTGTGCTAAGTTTGAGGAACTTATATTGTAATGAACCAACTGTTTCAGCATTATTAACTCAGCTGGCCATCCTTTTTTAAAGGCTCAACCTGCTGGTGGTCGTCGTCTTGCTGGCAGGGGAGTTGTCCCACCTGTGCGGAGGTAAAAGTTATTGTGTTGCAGTTCCAAGTGATTAGCTTTCAAACTCAAATAAAGGGGATCCTTTTGAGAGGTAAGTTGGTCGCTTGTTCTGCTTTAGCTGTAAGAGTGATGTCCTCTTCTACTGGTGAAAATTGTAAGAGTAGTATCTATTATAAGCAAGTACCTGATGAAAATTTTCTGATCCACGCCTGATTTTTTGTACTGCATGGTCTGAATTTTTTTTGGTTTTAACTAGACATGCACTGAGCTATTTTAATGGTGAATAATGCTATGAACAAGCATTTTGGTTTGAATTCATTAGGGTTTCGATTGAATACAAAGGATGTTGATATTGTGAGAAAAGAAATAGGGTTTCTTCCTTTTGATTTGAATTCATTAGGGTTTTGATTGAACGATAGATTGTGGCTTTGTGAATTGCGATTATTATTATCAACTATGTATCTTTGGTTGGTGAAGAGGTTCATTGAGTGCCTTKCAAAATAGAGTAATAGACTGATATGCCTTTCTTTTTAATTTATATGTTTATGGGTACTTTGTGTTTAACCACTTGTTTGCTTTAATGTATAAATTCATGTTTTTTGTTAGCATTGAATTTGGATTATGGTTGTGTTTGATTTTCGTTCTTTACTCCGATTTTTTTCCTTTTTGGTTGGTGTTGGAATTTTTATACAGAAGCTAATGAATGACAACCCAATTGCATTTTTTCAAAAGTGAGGATTGGACCATACAACTATACAAGTACTATCAAGTGTAAGTTCTCCAACAAGTGCAATTTTATTTGGGGTGCTGAATTAAATATCCATTTTTTTAAAAATATAAGCAGTGTCCTAATTTTGTATTTGTGACAACTATGCATTAAAAACAGAATCATTTGCTTGATTTTACTGATTTGGTTAGGTGTAGCATTATTGATTTTTGTTTTAAGTGTTTTCATTGTTTAAAATATAAAGCATATGAATATATGTTAGGCCAATCATATTAAGAACAAGTAAAGAAGAAGCCAAGGAGCATGTCTTTATTGTTAAAAGAGCAACTTCATCAAGAAATTTATGAGCAGAGGACTAAGCACACAGACAAGAATGAGCACTATCGGATGTCTTCTTCACAACAATTGGTATTAAATCTGTGATGTTCTGTTTAAACTTATAATTAAATCTAAAACAGTAGGTATTAAATCATTTATAGTGGCTTTGACGCTTTGTGTTCTTTACTTTAAAGCATTAGGTTTTGGGATAAAGGCTTGAAAGGGTTAATGTTGTTCTACTCCAATATACTAGATTAGATAAACAATTTATGCATTCTTAAAACTTCTAAGAACCCTTTTGTTTTTGTGAGTTTCTGCTGATATAAGCTAATTTCTCATCTATTCAAGCTTTTATCCTATGTTGAAGCTTTAAACTCGCCTAAACATTAGATGATTCTTTGATAAAATCATGAACTAAATTAGTTTTAAAGCTACTAATTTGGTTTATGCTTACGTATGAACATATTTTGTACCATGCTACCTCGGATAATTTCATTATGATTATGATGGCACAAAAAGTTAGTGATGTAGTTCAGTCTCTATAGTAATGTGATTCAAAGCATGGAAGCACTGCTAAATGGTCGTGTTAATTAGTATCATTTTACATTATTGGTTAAACAAGCTGGAAAATATAAGAGTATATTACTAATTGCAAGCTTGGTGGGGTCAGTGAAGGAGGGGTGAGGGGTGTTTGTAGGGAGTCGACAACGATTGAGAAATTTGTTTTAATACCTTCCATTGGTATGATTGTGGTTAATTTTTATTATTAGATGTACTCTTGTATACTATTGGTTTGGATTGGTCTAGATTATACAAATATAACATTTTTCAAGACCACCATAGTTTGATTGAAGTCACATTAGACTTGTAAGGAATTAGGCAATTAGTCATTGCATAAGGATTGTTGATACAAGTATTATATATTAGTGAATGTTATTGTTGTCTTTGAATGAGTTTGAACTTGTGATTTGTGATATATGCTAAAAAAATATGAACTCTCATGCATATGCATGATCGAAACGTTTTGGTATATTTTTTTGAAACAGAACTATACTTGGAATAGTGTTGCGTATATCGTAAGCTTTGATTGGTTCTATATTAGGTAATGTCGAACTTGATTATGATTGTTTAGTTTAGTTGGTTGTGGCATATTTTTATGTTTATATTTCATCCTTTTGAGGTTAAAGGGAACGACATATTGACTGCTTGTTCTTGTACTTCGTTGAATTCATAAATTGATTCATTTGGGCCTTTTGAGTTTGTAAATGTTGCTGCTGGAGTCTGTTCCTATGTGAGGTCATTTTCGCCTATTGTTGCTACTTGCTAGAAACAAAAGGACTCTTGAAGCTTAAAACTGTGTTATGGTTGTCTTGATGTGACTTTCTAATCGCTATACTTGAGTTGGAGATCATGTTTATCTATTTCTATCTATATTGAAGTATAGGGCAGTGCGAGTAATTGAAGTGATTTTGGGATTTTTTATTTTTTATTTTGAGGTTGAGTTGTTGAAGTTTTTAAGGGAGGTGTTTAATTAAGTTGAGGTTGACTGGTTCCGTAAGGTTGTTTTGAGAGATATTCAAGTGACTTACATAGAGTTGCTGTGGTATTGGTGACAATGAAATTGCTATTAGTTTGCACGACAAATTAAACGACAGAGTATTGAAAGAGTATAAATTAAACTCAATCTTTCTGTTAAACCTTCTGGTAATTTCCTTTCTTTTTATTTATATATTTATTTTTTGTTCAATTACTTTATTTTTAGGTTTAATTTGTTTATAAATATGTCAATTGTTTGAGAGTTGCAAGCAACTCGAAATTTCATTTTGAGAAAGTTTTCAGAATCACAATGAAAATAGAAAAACTAAATTGTGTTTTTTGGTGGCTTGACTAAACATGTTTGTCTTGAAAAGTTCCGGAGATCATGAAGTGTATGTATGTGTGTGTGTGTGTGTGTATGTATATAGTATTTGTGAGGATTGATTTGTGTCAATATGGTTACCATAAATAAATGGTCTAACCAATAGGGTAATATATTGCTCCCTCCGTTACATATAATAGCAACACTTCATTTTGCACGTCTTTTAAGAAAGTGATTTAAGGGTGTAAATGAACAAATTGATCAAAACAATTTTAAGATTAGTAAGTTATTATCCCTTTCTTGCTTGTGTTGGAACCATTTCGATTAATTTGTTTGTTTACACTCTTAAATTGCGTCCTTAAAACGCGTGCAAAATGAAGTGTTGCCATTAATATTTAATGGAGGGAGTATTTGCAAGCATTAAATGACATGATTTGGCACTCTTCATTTGCAAGTTTCCATAGATCATAAACATGAAAAATCAGAAGGTTTTCTTTTTAAGATAGGAATTATATACTTATATTTATATAATGATCTATACATGCTTTGATGAAAAATGTGAGGAATCTTTTTGATAAAAAGAAAGGAATTGAAGTACTGTATGTCTGAAATTATATATAGTATATCTTAGGTATAGAACATCATGAGATTTTTTGCTTCATGAAAAGTATGTATTATTGTACTTCTTTACTTTATTGTGTTACTACATAGACAAAACAAGATAACTGCTACTTTATGGAGAATTTATGTAGCCTATTATGTATTTATGTGGTCAATTTGATTGCTTAAGAAGTTGTTCTAAAACTTGTAAGTTGTAGTTGTATTGTCCATAGTGTCAGTTTCTATGTCACTCAGACACGGGTTAGGTGCCTACTTAGTTACGGGTGTCGAAATATCCGATTCGGTCATTTTGTAGAAAAAAACAGTTTTTAGTCAAAAAAAGAAGTATCTAAGTGTTCTGTCGTGTTGGACACGACACGATATGACACCTGGTTTTTGAATCAGGTGAGGGTATCGAAGTACTAGAAGTCAGTTGGGATTTTCCGCCTTGGCCTTAATTATTCTTGCATTTTATATACCCCATCTGTGATTTGCAAAAGGGTGGGAATCTTGTCATCATGGGTCTGGAAAATGCTGAATTTAGATTGAATAATAATTACATGTATGGTATGTGGATGTAATGCTGATAATTATTGTGCATTCCCTGCAGGTTGGAGAAGGTGTGAAAATTGAGCGTGAGAAAAAATTGACAACACTTCAAAGTCAGGGATACAATGGTGATGAAGTGAAGTTGGACAAAACAAAAGCTTATATTAAAAAGCTGCAGTCGACTTCCTGCTTTAATTTTTTGGAACATGGAGAAATCTTTCACTTGATGATAGTCATTTTATGTTTGTGTGTTTATAGGTGATCAGGAATAATAGGAATAATAGTTTTGATATGGCGAGAAAGAAACAAAAAAAGAGTTTATTTCAACATTTTGTTCATTTGGCCTTAGAAATAGCCGAGGGAACTCTTATGTAGACATTCTCTATTATAACTATACAATATAGTCCTGTGCATTATCAATTATTCCTAATTGTAAACTTTTATTGTGCACACCGTCCGAGGCACCGCGCGCATCGCGCGCGCGCGGTGCAACGACTAGTTACTCCAAAAATTTCAATTTTTTCACCAATATTTATATTTTACCATTCTCTTCAATTTGGTTACCATATTGCTATAGTTTTTTACAACTTTAAAAAACACAAATTTCTCATTCCTCTGTTATATGCTTCTTCTCACATATCATCTTCTTCTAGATAAACATGGATAACAATAATCACTTTAATTTAGGAAATATTGGGAGCTCCATTGCAAATCTTCTTCAAAATTCTAATAGCCCACAATATCAATGTCAGAATACATCACAATTTGATACAAATTTGATAAACAACCCTCAACTCTTTTCTATGTTTCAAGCTTTTGTCAATCAAAACCAACAACTTCTAAACCAATCTCCTAATACTCCAGGAGATGTGAGTAGTAGTAGTAGTAGTAGTAGTAGTAGTAGTAGTAGCAGTAGCAGTAGCAGTAGCAGTAGCAGTAGCAGTAGCAGTAGCAGTAGCAGCAGCAGCAGCAGCAGCAGCAGCAGCAGCAGCAGCAGCAGCAGCAGCAGCAGCAGCAGCAGCAGCAGCAGCAGCAGCAGCAGCAGCAGCAG
>SNQN01000629.1:79577-132864 GCA_008642245.1 Bassia scoparia
TTGTAGTTGTTGTTGTAATCCCCCGCAACTTTGGATAATTATAATCAGATTTTCTTAAAAATATATTANTTCAAAATAATTTGCAATGTTTAAGTTATTCAATGGAATAAATTAGTCAATGTAATTAATGTATTTTTATTTGAATTTTTTTACACTAATTAATTAAACTTTCTTTTTTTATTCATGGGAAAAATAGTCAATATACTTTTTTTATGTTGCTTATATGGAAAGTACAAAAAATAAAGAGAATTTATATATTTTTTACTTAAGGGCAATTAAGTCTTTTACATCATTAAGGGTGTTTACGTCATTGCATAGGGGGGACACCATTGCTCCCCCCTTGGCTTATATAATAGAGATTGTCAAATAATGTTATGAGATATATTTGGGAAAGTTAATCATTGTAGAGAGGTTACTAATAATTTGGGTGGTTAAATAGAAAGAAATTAGTGGAATATGATGTGTCAAAAGGAGAAGAGGGGAGAGAAGAGTTGAGGTGCCCTCCATTGCACATGCTCAGTATTGATATTAAGATTCTAATATTATATTGTTTAGTATAATAGTAAGGGTATAATGGTCATTTTAAGAATAAAACATAACCAAAAATGGAAAGAAGTGAAAGTGTTGATAAAAATATGTAACACCTATTTACGATAAGAGTTTCCAATAAAACGTAGCGAGTGAGTAAAAAAATCAATAAACATCTCGATTCTCGATCAAGGCCTCAAGGGGGCTGCCATCTAGAAATGTTTAGTGGATATACTCAACGTAAAAACCCTTCATAAACCAAACCCCTCTAATTTTTCTTCGAAACGCTCAACATCTGCGCCATTTCCATAACACTGGTCAGTGCAATTTCATTTTATTCAGAGCTTGAATTTCCAACTTATTTTGTTCATTGCACCATTATCTTCCCTTATTTTTTTTATTTTAATTTAATTTTAGCATTTTCCTTGACTTGAAATTTTGACGGCTGAATCTCCCCTCTTTCTTTCTTGCTGATTATTTGATTGATTCGTGGGTATTTTATGTTTAGGGTTTAATCATTGTTTGTAACTCCATTCAATTCATTTGGGGTTTTGAATTGTTTAGTGTTAATTCATTCATGTGTTAATGTGTAGCTTCAGCTTGTATGTTTGGTTTGATCGAAGAAAAATGGGCGCATTTTATATAGGATAGCTTACCAATTAATTGATTTTTATTTATATGTATTGTTGTTCTTATCTGATGCGATTTGAGGCGATGCCATTGTTAATTTTCTGGTAAGTTTGTTTGTTTGTTTTTTAGAGGTCAATCTGACCTATTCTGCCTGCTCTGGCTCAGAAACGGGCCTGATTACTGTCTTGATTATTGTTTTATGTTGTTATGGGTATTCTAGTTTTGCCAAAAAGAAAATTTTGCAATCTTTGAGAAACGGAGAAGCATTATTTAACCTAAATTAGAAAGCCAGATCAAGTGTGTTTTTGGGATTTTCGTATTTTTTGTTATCAAGTACTTTGATCAATACATGAACATTTACTCACAGTCTCATAGTGCCATTATTTAAACTTCCAAAATCCTAATTCGACGTACAGATACAACCCTTTTTTGCTATCTTCCATCCAGTCACCGTCTCACCAGCCTTCTGCACCCGAGTCGCCAACTAATCCTGGCAGTGTGGCACGACATTGTGATTTCTAAGGTCTACTTATTTTATCATTTGCAAATTTATTGATTCAGAGTCATACCTATTTCTATAATTATTATTATTATTATTGCTATAATGTAATTTAAATCGAATTCAATTTGATTTTGAACTTCAAAGAGGAAAAAAATTTTTTCATAGAAAAACTCAGATTATATAAGCTACTGTTTTAATTTGCGTTTTGGGGGTTAGATATTATTGTTGGCAATCAAATTAGTCGTTTTTTGTGTTCGAATTTCAATCCCATTTTCTGAAAATCTTGGAATTTGATTAGTTTATTCTTAATTGAAGAAGGAATTTAGAGGGTTGTGAATATTGTTGTCTCCGTTATTGATCATCTACTGCTTTAGGGTTTAACTGTTTTTTTTTTTTTGGTGAAGTATAAATAGATTGATCTGTGATATTCGACACACAAGTGGGAAGAGATATGGCGTTTAGGGCAAAGGAAACGATGAAAAAGATACTGAAGAAAGTTGGAGAAGATAACATTACAAAGGGCGTGAAAGAGGCTTTGACAAAGAACATACCGAAGAATAAGGTAGTCATGGGCCGTGCCAAGCGAGGGCTTTTTGCTGGTCGCCATATTCAGTACGGCAATCAGATTAGTGAAGATGGTGGCAATAAGTATGGTTTCCAAAATTTTATTTTATTCTTGTGATTTGCAGAAATTGTGTTTTGTTTTCCTTTCTTGTTTTTCTCTCTGTATTTTGTAGATGATGTACGTGCCATGGGGATGTGTTTTGTTTTTCTTTCTCGTGACTTAAATCGTGTTTCATGTTGATATTGCAACTCTAATACTTTGAATTTGGAGTATACACTATTACCTAAAGCCAACATTGTTTCAGCCGTACTTTCATTTGCAGTATTGTGATTATGTTATGTTTCTCAACCAACTTGCAAATTCCAACCTATTGGACAGGTGTAAGCTTGGTGTTTTTAAATTTTTAAGAGTTCATTGTTTAAATCTTGGGCTGTTTCCAGATGCCTCTCGATTTTCTGCATGTTTTTCTTCTTCTTTTTTTTTTTTTTTTTTTTGGGTGAAATTGGGTTGCAGCTTTACTGAAAATATTGTGTGATAGCATTGAAAAAGATAGGTTGCAGAATTTGAAGTTGACTCTAGTACATGTCAGTAGAAATTACTAAGAACATGCTGAATATTATTATGTATTTTAACAGCCACACACTTCATCTTTATGAGGGGAAATCTGTAACATCTAGATTGCATTGCTCACTTCTATGATTGAAATGCTGGATGGTATCACCACAAGTGATTGAAATGCTGTTTCATCTGTTAGGCACCTTTTGACTAGGATTTATAGAAGGACAAAGTGACAAACTCTTAGGAATGCCACCTAAGTAAGCTTGAATCCCTTCTAGGCGAACTCCATAAAAATAGAAGAATGCAGTAGCTACTAGACTCTTATTTTGCACATGAAGGTAGGTGGGCATCCCCAAACATCTTCAAGGTCAAAGGTAGGAATGATACTCTTTTTCCATTTGATATCAGCTACCCTTTTTAACATCTGTGTTTTAGACTAAATCTTTTGTGTATGTCCTTGCCATTCTCTTTCAGTCTCTGGCTATATCCGCTGATTGAGAGCTTGTCAAATTTTTTAAAAGTATGGTTGCGACAAGTCTGCCAATTTATCTGTCGGGCGCTTCTGAGTCTATTTTTAATGGTTGCCTGACCAAGTTTCTCCTTGAAAGTTATGCCTTTTTGCCAATTACCTCAATAAATTGGATATTATCTATCTCTGTTTCTCCATTAAGAGGGTCCTTAAGAATGAGGTTTGAATTGCAAGGTGTACTTATCTATTGCAAGGTGTACTTATCTCTCTATGTCTATGAAATTTTTCTCTTCTCGTAGATCTTCTAGTTGTCACTTTGGGATCAGAGTCGTGAGGTATTGTTTTTACTTTTTAGCATACTATGCCTCTTCTTGGTCCAAATGCAGCACTCTAATCAACCAGGAAGGCTATTTCTATTTTTATTTAAAATTTCTTTTTTATGTTTCTCGGATCTTCCAGTCCTTGATTCTTTTTGCTTCTTCAATCATTAACATAATATGATATGGCATCTCATTGTGACAAATGTTGTTCTAGCATTTTCTTGCTCATCTGTTAAAACTTTCTTAGATTGTTGGTATATTTTAAAAAAGAATGGACATTGCTGATGCTTGACCTTCAACCTGATATGAAAGTGATTACTGGTAGTCTGGTGGACATAACTCCAGCCCGCAGCTTTATTTTTAAGAATTTTTATTAATTCATGAGCAGTGTTTGAAAAGGCACGCCTAAGGCGCGCCTAGGCGCTAAGCGATAGAGGGTAAGCGCTTAATATGGCCAAGGCGAGGCGTTTGTAGCTAGGTGCCGGTGAGGCGTGCCTAAGCGCACCTTAAGGCGCAGTGAAGCGCACTAGAGCTTTTTTCCCAAATATTTTTTTCCCAGAATTTTCCCATTACTTCATAGGTGCGCCTCACTTCAATGAGGCGCACTAAGGCGTGCCTAAGGTTCTAGAAAATCCAATCGCCTTAGTGCGCCTTATACATTGTTCATGAGTGATTAAAGCTCAAAGACACATTGTAGCTGTCTTTGATTCCTGAGGCATTGTATAGTCTTAGAAGTGTCCAGCTCTGCAATAGTTGTGAGCTAAAGTTATGCAATAGTTATGAGCTTGTAGTAGTTAGGTTACTTGGGGAATATTGCAACAATAAATGACCAGAAAGTTCCTTTGACAGTGACACAGTGTTAAACTGTTAATATGTTTTTATATAGCAGCAAGATATATTCACTGACTCACGCGTCTATTTATTGTAATATGAATGACCGTGTTGGCACATAAGTGTCAGAGAATTGCTTGAAATTTGGTTGACAAAAGAGATTTTAGTTGCATGGCACTTTTCCTATAGGGTCTTACAGACTTACACTCACTTATGTTATGTGGACTCTTATACCCATGTCCGACACGGATACATGTCCAAGTGTCCGACTCGGCTATTTTTTGAAAAAATTACCAAGATTTTAGCCCAAAATGAAGTGTCCAAGTATCGTACCCATGTCCGAGTGTCAAAGATCCGACACGGGTACTTGTGGTAAAATGAAGAGTTCATGTAACATAGCTTATGTAGTAAGGGCTTCTCATTGGTTCTTTTTTATTATTAGGCTCTATGAAAGTCTCTTGGCTGAAATTTGGGAATCAAGGTTTTCTTGAAGGATTGAAAGTTTGAAGTCAATCAATTGCCTCCTGTTAATATGTTTGCTAGGTTGGAGAACCTTGGGAGGTTTAAATTTTACAGATAATTTAGACCTTTGACATATGGTACCCAAAGTTATACTGTATTTTTTAAAATTCACATAAAAGACAACTTGAAAGTATTGAGCTGTCTTTGATTCGTTGCTCCATCTATTAAGTGGGATTGCTTGTAATTTTTCCAACTCTACATTGTGCATTCTTGCAGTTTTTTTTTTCTTTTTCCCCCTCGTGTTTTTTGGTGAATGTTTCAGGACATGTTCAGTATCTCTTTAGTACATCTTTAAGTACTTAGTTTACTGATCTTTTTATCTTTTGATGATTATAGGTCACGGAGATCTTGGAAGCCCAATGTGCAAGAAAAAAGACTCTTTAGTTACATTTTGGATCGCCACATTCGCGTCCATGTGACAACTCATGCTTTACGTTGCATTGACAAAGCTGGTGGGATTGATGAGTACCTGTTGAAGACACCGTATCACAAAATGGACACAGAAATGGGTGTCACGTGGAAGGCCAAAATTGAGAAAATGTATGAAGAACTTGGGAAAACAGACGTCTCATTCTTCTCCCCAGAGGACGAAGCCAAGTTTGAGCAAAGTTTCAAGGAAATGAAACTAGACGAGAAAACTGCTCGTAAAGAATTCAGAAGACGGCTGTATGGTAGTACAGTGAAGCCTTTAGGACCACCGAATCCCCAGGGTGTCGAGTCAGATGGTGGAAGCTCACAGTCAGATCATGAGCAGATGGTTGCCAATGCTTGATAATGGTCTTCACCACCATATCTGTTCTTCTGGAACTTTGTGTGTAGGGATGTAAACCATTTTTTTGTGACTCCTGTGGTCTCGGCATTTTACAAATTAGTTTCTGACATTATAAGCAAAGTTGCATGTCATGTAGGCTACTTTCGTAAGAGCTGTTGTATAATAATCTTATGCAATGCTCAGAATTTTGACAAATTCTGCACAACATATATAAACACAGTTAGCTGTAGTAGCGGACCAGTCTGCATATAGACAACTGAAACTTTTGTAAGCTGCTTTTGTGGGTTTGATTGCATCAGACATCGAAGGGGGATTATAATTTTGAGCTTGTTCTTTGGATTGTGCTTTGCTTTGTAGTAGTGACTGTTGTAGACTTGGTGAGCTTGAAACGTTACAAATTTACAACAAATGTCACGATATTTGAGTAATTTAAAATTGTAATAATCTTATACATTTTCAGTTTTGACTTTTGAGAATATTTGCTTTAATGTTTGTCCATGTAGGTTCAAGAAATGAGAAGAGGTGGTAGCTTCATGGAGTACGACATTGCCTTAACTTTGAATTTTTAAGACGTCAACCCCAGTACCCCCACAATATGTTAGGCTTGCTTTAAGTTGCACCTGAGCAATGTGTTCATTGAAATTATAACGATTAAATACTAATCATATGTTCATTAAAACGAAGCAAATAGGGAGTATTAACGTCCTACATCACATATTCATTCATTTCTAATGAATTTTTTTTAATAGAAAATTCCATATAACTAAAGAAAAAATATACTTGTACAAAATATTATGGAAGAAATGAAGTAATTAGTGATATGTTTTATATATAGAAAATAAAAATCGAGAACTGAAAAGGTATAAACAAATATGGTGGGAATGTCTATAATCATCTTTGATTCTTTGTTAAACAAAACAAACAAACATTGGTGGAGAGAGAATTGACTACCACTTGTGAACAGTGAGTGAATGCTATGTGCTCTCTCTGTCTTCATCTTTAACTCTTTATGCCCATATGTGTGATTCTATTAAATTCCATGATAGACATTATATGCTCATCATCTACTTAAGTCACAACTATCATTCTATATATTTCCATCCAATTTTTTTCTCTCCATCCCTACTAATTAACAAGTGAATAAAAAAATATAAGAAAATCAATTACTGAAAAAAATGTTAATAGATGTGCCTGGAAAATAAAAGTTTAAATAGATAATATGTACGGAGTATATAACTGTAAAATATACATATCTTTATTATATAAGGGAAGATGAACTATGGTGTCCTCCTTATGAAAAGACCAACACACCCTTAGAGAATTTAAATTAAGATTTAACAAAAAAATAATAATCCCTTTTAATTTCCAACTTAATTATTGTCAATTTGTCATAAATCTATTAATCTGATCTATTAATATATACTAAAGAAAACCCCGTCCTTTCATATTTTTCCTTCCAAATTTCTCGTTCATCTCCACCTTATTAATGAATTAATTAATTATTTATTAATAATGAATTAATTATTTATTTATTTATTAATGAATTATTATTTATTATTTTATTATTTATATTTATATTTATTATTGCATAAAAAATATAAAAAAAAACATTTAATTAAGGTTAATAAAAGTACTTTGAGTAAAACTTTAAGCATATATTAATTGACATACCTATATAATTCTATTTAAGTATTTATTATCACAAATAAGACTTTATTATGAAATAATCACAATTAAAAAAGAGAAGTTTTGATTTTATTTACAGAATTTCATATTTCATTTAAAAGACGAGCACCTAATCGGAGATTTCTAATAATTAATAAGGTGAAGATAGAAGATCGAGAGATCCCGTATGAAAGTGTAGGATTTGCTACTTTAGTAGGAGTATAAAAAAATTTGTCAAAAATAAAACCTTTTTTTTAAATAATTAATTACAATTTAAAGATATCAAATTTCAATTTAATATGTAACATGCAATTCGTATTTTATTTAAAATCGAGCATATGCTTGGAGATTATCTAGCATAAAAACAAGTTTAAAATGGTATTACATGCATTTGAAAATTCAATTATATACTAAGTAGATTAGAGTGATTTTCTTTTCTTACCATACTAAACATACTAGCAATGAAACATTTATAAGTAACTCTAATAATGAGAATAAAATGACAAGATAATTTGATTGATGCAATAAAAAAATGTAAAACTTAAATTTCATATATGATATTATTTACTAATCTACTTATCTGAACAAAAGTTTTTCCTAACATTCATAGTTTTTAAAATCCCAATTTGATCCAACGATTTTACGATCCGAAATTCAGCTTTCAATCCAATATTAGGGTAGAATCTTAATTTTTGTAGGATCATGTGATCCTACTTAGATCTAAACATAAATTAGTAGAATCTTAATACGATTTTGCGATCCTATTCATAAGTGCTATTATAAAATTATAAATTTCAAAAAATTCATAGTTATGTTAATTATATTTCGAAATATATCATAAAGGATTCAGAACTATAACTCTAATGATAATAGTCTCTCATTACTTATATTAACAACTAGTCTTATATGCACGCGATGCGTGCATGCGTGACATGTTAAAACTACTATGAATCACAAACAATAATATGAGAAGTATTTGGTTATTCATATGCGCACTAATCGCCGTTGTATATATAAATTACTGTAGTAAAACTTGTCAATATAGAAACTTAGCATGTTAATCACTATTTTTTTAACGTGCGTCAATTCTCGAGAGTAATACACATATTGTATAGTTAATACATATATTTTTTTTCTTTAATCCAACCAATATATTTTTGCTTTATTCGAACTAAATTGATTCAAATGAGGCTTAAATATCATTTTTCGTAATATCTTTCTTTGATATATTTATTTCATATCTTATATGATTGTCATAATGAGTTAATAGGTAACTTACTATAATGAATTTTTTGTAAGTTAGGAAATACAAAATATATTTTCCCCCTTGTCGTATGTTTCTACTATACAACTTACACCGTATATAACTTCATTTGCACCAATACTTATATAATTTCATTGTTACTAAATTTAATTTAATTCTCCTAAACACATAGTTGTGTAAAAAGGTTAAAGTTTTGAAAATATTAAAAGATAAATTACAATTTACTAATATGTGATTACGTACTGATTTAGTCATTGTGCATGTTTTATGAACTTTATCATTCAATATTCATTATTGGTCAAATTCAAGTTATTAATTTTGTTATCTACTCGTGTTTTTATTGTATTTGGTGATTCACAATTAAAATAAACTCATTATTTTGGCATTTTTTCCCTACATGTCATGCAAAAGGAAAGCAGTGTGTTTTTTTTTTTTTTTTACTAATTGTTTAAGAATTATTATTTTATTAATTCAATAAGGTAATGAGTCATTTGGAGGGGACATCTATCTTCTCCCCATTCAACCTTTATTAATCATAGATTACATTAAATTAAAGATCCTCATTAAACTTGAAATGGATCGAAAAAAAAAGTTTTTTTAAAAATTTTGACATTTTAAATAAATCTTTGATTGTTTGATTTACTAACCTTTCCTTTTTTTATGCATGTCTAAATAAATTAATCAAATAATTACATTTAAACAATATTCAAAAATTTAGCTTTATCTCTATTATATAAGGGAAGGAGGAGGAAGATAGTGTCCCCCTCTTAAGTCTTTTATACCTTTTAGTAATTTGTTAAAAAACTTATGAATTGATGTGTCTAAATTACCCTTTTACTTATTCAATATTAAAAATAGAAAATGCATTATTATGTGGGTTAATGTGAAAATGATTATTATTTCAAATTAGATTGAAACATTATATGATATTGTTTTGAAGTTTCAAGTCATATTTATTTTCAACATAATTACATATCCAAATAAGGTTCTATTTAGATTAGCTATCTATAACATTTTAATATGATTTATACTATAACCATTTTTCATAGAATTACAATATTTAGGGGTCTATGCACGCATCTGCGTGCACATAAAACTAGTTTTATTAGGTAAGGAGAGGGGTATTTCAGACTTTTATAGGTGGACACCACCGAAAGGCACCACCGTCCCACCCATTCCCTTATACATTTTTCGTCACTAGCCTAATTTGCAGCACGATGGGTGCAATAATTTATTAAACTAATATACTCTAAATTTTATCTTTAAACACACGCAATCAAATTGATGAATTTTATAAGAAAAATAAAAACAATATGGTAAAATTAAAATGAAATTTTACAAAAAAGTAAAAACAAACTAAAGTGGAATTTCTATCAAACAATAATACATGTAAATTGTAAAGCTTATAAACAATAATGTGAAAATTAGTAGAATAAAAATAGGTTCAAACACAATACAATCTGTCTCTTATACACATCTAGATGTGTATAAGAGAGGAGATTAAAATTTATGAAAAATGAGAATTAATTATGTTGTTCAAATATTGCATTTAGGAAATTTATTGATTGATTGAAGAACGATTTGTTTTGTCTTTTGGGAATTTCTATTTATTAGAAAGATATTGATTGATCGAGCAATTGAATAAATTATGGGTTTCGATTAAGAATTTATTGAATAATTTAACTTTTATCAATCAAACAATTATGGTTTGATTTTGGTAGTATTTAAAATATTTCTAAATTAGGAAAAAAAGAAAAATGTTTCAAAAAATTACTTTTCTATAAAATTAACTTAATGAGGGGTAGAAAGGTATTTTCATAGGGGGACACCAGAACTCCCCCTTGGCTTACATAATAGAGAAGATATGTAGACTTCTAGTTACTTGTAAATTTAAATTATACTCAATTTTTGTCCTCATGCAAGAAATACCAACTGTTTTTAGTATTTTTCCATTGAAATAACATATTTGTTATTATAAATTAACAATAAAAACATCTTTTTCGTTATTTAGTAGAATCTTACGATTCTATGATTCGATTTTACTTATTCGATCTTATTACCCTTAACGATCTAAAGTAGGATCCCGATTTTGACAATTTTGCAAATATTTTATTTCTTTCTTTTGACATACTTCATATTTGAATACTGATGAATGAATAATTTTTAAAAACCAACGAATTATTGATATAAGAAAAAACATGCAAATTTTATACATATTACACATCGCGTGCAAAAAATACCAGTATATATTTAACCTAAGTAAAATCCGATTTTGAATAATTGTATTTTAAAAAGTTTAATTTTTTTTTACTATAGATAAGAATATTTCAGACTTTATTTAAAATCGAAAATTTTCTTGGCTTTTAAATAATATGTGTATAAATAACTAAAACAACAATCAATATTTCATTTTCCTCTCTCAGAGCGCCACTCCATAGTTTCCATCTAGCCTTTTATGCACGCGATGCGTGCGATTTTTCTGACATATAAATAACTATTCTAGAAATTTTGACCTTCTAGTCTTTTATGTTGAATAGTTTTTGTGACATTTTTTCTAATTTTTTATATTTATATAAAGAAATTTTTTGTCTTTGTGAATAATGTAGAGATCTAATTCAAGAAAAATAATAGGGAGTTGTTCACTTTCTCTTATTTATTTTGACCGTATTTCATCGCAATGTTTGTGTTATTAATCATATTAATTTTGTTAGTATTTTTTAAACAATTAAAAAAATTCATTGTCGTTCAGTCGTGTTTTCTTGAAATTTACTGATTTTTGTGGAATAAAATATGCCAACAAATTTTTTTGACAATGTTCTTTATAAATTCCTAACTAAATTAAAGATCTTAACTTTATTGTTTTTAATGCATATTAATTTTGTTGATTCTTTTTTAGAATTGTTCTGAAAATAATTGTGAGTCATTTAACTTCATGAAATTTAATGCATAATGTGATAAACATGCCTTAAAAAAATCAGAGGTCGATGTTAAATTGTTATGCAAAGTTGTTGCAATGGAAACCTATGCAAAAATGTTGCAATGAAGTGTGACAATCGAAGATGTGTAATTTTCTCATTTTAAATTTTTTTAGTGTGGTTTGTAACAAAACGACGTCTACGAATAAGTTTTCCTTCATAATTTGCATCTTTTGAAGACGAATTTCATGGCACTTCATTCCAAGGCGCAATGATACTTTGGATCGAATTTCTTGTCATTCATAATTTCTTGTGATTTTCCTAACAATCATGAGCCATGACTAATAATTTCGAAAAAAACTTGGTTGACCCACCGGGTAGACTACCCACCCCTAATATAAAGTAGTGATATTTATGATAAAGGAATACAACTTGGTGTAAATATTAATATTTTAATAATCTATTAATAATGGGTACACTACCTGATAGGTTGATGTAGCAATGTCCAATAATTTCTTGTGATGAAATGAAAATTTAGTGAACAGGTCCATAACAGGTGCTCTTGAATAATAATACCATCCAATTAATTTAACTCCAAAGTGGGGTCCATTTATATAAACCAACCCAAAACATAATTTCAATTTTCAAATCGAAAACATTAGCTCCTCCTTTTTGTCATTTTTCGACCTATACAACAAATGCAAGACTTCTTCAGATTTTCTTTATTTTCATTTTATGACATATTCACATCACAAAATCTTCCTTCTTTTTGTCTGAAAATTCCAAAATCCCCAATTTTAAAGCAAACCCAAAATTCCCTTCATTCTTCTAGCTCTATACTTGCTCCCATATTCTTCTCTCATCCTCACAAGATCTAATTAACCAAAGGTTTTATGCTGCAACGTCATTTCTCAGCTTCAGGTTTCTCCTTGTTTTTATTGATTTCATTTTTGTCAATTTTTACTTTTTTGCTTTGAGAATTTACATGGGTTTTTGTTGATTGCTCTTTCTTTTCTGTTTATTGAAATATGAAATTATTAGTTGATTTGGGATGTTAAAGCATTGATTCTGAATTGGGTTATTAGAAACTTGAGGTATGGCTCATATTTTGTTGCTAATCAGAGGAGATGAATTTTAGAGAGGTAGAGCTGTTTAATTTGGTATCTTTTCGAATGATTTTATGTCCCCAACTCAATTCTTATTTTTATTTTTGGGACCACAATTGAATGTTTGGTTGGTAACCCATTTCTCAGCAAAGTTTTAGCTTGCAGGAAGCTGAAAACAAAGAAAGTATGTAAATTGATAATACAAAAAAATTAAAAAAAAAAATAAAAACTAAAAATTGAAGCTGTGTGCTGTAATGCAAATTCTGAATTAGAATTCTTGATTAAAGAAAGAATACAGTTGAGGAAAGAAGAAATTTGACTATCTTGATGTGTCAAAAGTAAATGCAAAGGCTTCAGCTTTTTTGGAAGATTAATGTTTGCATGAAGTATGGAGCTGTAGTACAAGTAGGTTAGTTAGCTGTTCATTTTCATTGCAAAAGTTWATAGTGTTTGCCATGGCAAGAACCAAAACCATTTATGCAGAGGTTTTCATATAGGTAAATGATATTGAAATATTCATCCCCTTTGATGTGGGCTATTAGCACTACCATAGTTCCATCTACACAACCTAGTGCAATGAAAAATGACTGGAGTTCAGAGCATGGCTGCAGAGCGTGTTTTTTCCCGTGCGCGCGCGTGTGGGTTGGGGGGATGTGGAGCTTACTTGGTGCAAAGAGGTCTCTGATATAATTGTCTGAAACTATACAGAGACCTCTTTACGTTGTGTGGGTTGGGGGGGATGTGGAGCTAATAATATACAAAGAGCTTACTTGATGCAAAAGTGTAGAGTTGTAGTTGTGTTGCGTTGTCTACTGCAATCAAAATTCTACTACTCACTGAGACTAATCAATATAGTTATAGACTTGTTAGTGTAGTTACAAGCTTACATCAAAGAATAGTTATCACATGTTCCAACTCCATTTCCTTACCCTATAGTGCATCATTTTTTTAATAATTTGTCCTCTTAAGGGTCCATGTCAACTAGAACTTAGTATTTACAGGCTTGTGTCCATGTCAACTAGANGTCCATGTCAACTAGAACTTAGTATTTACAGGCTTGTGTCCATGTCAACTAGATCCATACCATGAATTCATGTTATAGCATATATAAAGATTATGTAGCAACATGCAATTCTTTGAGATTATGTTGCCATGTGCTGAGTATTTGTGAAAGGTTATACCTTTAAAAATAATAGTTTAGCGTGATTGATCTTATGTATTAAATTTCATTGCTTTCACATCATTAATTTCTTCTTGATTTTGCAATACTAACTAGAGTTTCCTTTGTGATGCCTTTTCATGCAGTATTATGCTTTGYTGTASTGGCCTTGAAGAAGACACTAAATAAATGAGTAGAGGTGATGGAGAGAGAAGGCTTTCAAGCTTAAAAGAAGAAGCTTACTGTGAATATCCAKGGAAGTCTGAGGGTTTGCAGAATTCACAATATACACTCAAACAAGGTTTTTGTTTTTCTTCCCTTTTGTTTTAGCTATTGTAGATTGTAATAGACTAATAGTTGTGTAAGATTGTTCAAATTTCAAATTTAATATCTCATCAATATGCTGAAGACATAAACATTGTGTAATGTAGAAAGTTTTCAAGACTGTGAATAGTAATTCTTATTTAGGGGGAGTAAATACAGTAGAATTCAACTTTGTTGCATATTATCTCCTTCATGTTCAGAATGTCGTAGCAACATAGTTCTTGGCCTTGTTTTGGCTAATGATTTGATTAAATTTGTCATGTTTTCAGTTGATTTGTATGATGATGGCATCCAAAGATGCTGCCAGATATAAAAGAAATGCTGATTCAAGCAAGGGGAAACTGTTAAGTGAAATTGAAACCATAAGCAAGGCTCTCTATGTAGACAGAAATCCATCAAATAGTTCTTCAACTGCTAGAAATCTGCCGAGATCAGTTGATAAGACTAATACGCCTAACATAATGTCAAAGCAAAGCAGCTTTGGCCCTTCAACTAAGGAGAAGAAGTCATTTTGGAATTGGAAACCTTTGAAGGCTCTTTCCCATGTCCGAAATCGAAGGTTTAATTGTTGCTTCACTCTTGAAGTCCACACGATAGAGAAGCTGCCCCCTAAATTCAATGGTATTAGCTTTTGTGTTCATTGGAAGAGGAGAGACGGAGAAGTGGTCACTAGTCCAATCAAAGTAGCTGAAGGTGTAGCTGATTTTGGGGAGAAACTGACCCATACTTGTTCAGTTTATGGAAGTAGGAATGGCCCACACCATTCTGCCAAGTATGAAGCAAAGCATTTTTTGCTGTATGCAGCAGTTTATGGGAATCCAAAGCTTGATATAGGAAAGCATCGTGTTGATCTCACGAGGCTGCTTCCGCTTACTTTGGAGGAGTTAGAGGATGAGAAGAGTTCTGGGACATGGACAACAAGCTTTAAGCTATCAGGTGAGGCAAAAGGTGCTATCATGAATGTTAGTTTTGGATATTTGGTCTTAGCAGATGGTCCTGCTCCTAATAACAAGAATGTGCTTCAACTTTTGGACTCAAAATCGACAAAAAAAATTGCCAAATCTAATCAAGGTGATGGAAGGAGTGTGATTCGACGTGCTGGAAGCCTTCCTTCAAATCTTAATTCTTCTGCAACATCTCATTCTATGGGTAATGTGAAAGTTCTCCATGAGGTTCCACCTATAAGAATGTCTGACTTATCTAGTTCTGTAAATGTGCTGTATCAAAAGTTTGACCAGGAAAATTCAGACTCCTTGATCGAAGATAAATGTGAGATTGAAGTGCCTGTAGACAAAGACGACCATTTAATATCATCTCACTGCTCTTCATCAAGTCCATTTGAGGAAAATCAATATGAAATTGAAGTGCCTATAGATGATGGGAAACCTGTAAAAGCATCAGACTGCTCTCTGTCAGATCTATTTCAGGAAACAAAGTGTGAAACTGAGGTTTTGACAGATGATGGCAAGCCTGAGGAATCACCTCATGGCTCTGTGTCAGATCCAATTCAGAATAACACAGTGAAAGATGAGAATTCTGAATTTTCAGTTATTGAGAAGGGGATAGAATCTTTGGAGGAGAGGTCATCATTAATTGAGAATGAAGAAATGGTTGTTGATGATGATCATGATGTAATGAGTTCTGATCTACCTGTACTTTCCAATGATACTGAAATTGATTCTCAGGATTCTGAAGAGGAAGTTGAACTCAATAGAGATGAGTCTGTGATCCAGAAGTTTACACCAGCAGAAAGGAATATGTGTGCTACAGAAGAACTTTTAGTAGACCTGGAGTCTGTTTTAAGCAATGTTGCAGAGCTTGAGAAAGTAGGACTAGACACCCCTGAGGCTGAAAGTGAATCTAGTGATCAGGAAAACCAAATTGAGGAGAAACCAAATATGATGATGCCTTCACTGAGCTTGGATGACGTGGCAGACACTGTTGCTGATGAATTTCTAAGCATGCTCGAAATAGAAGATTCTTCCTTCTCCCCTTACTCAGAAGCAGAGCCTGAGTCTCCTAGAGAGCGCCTTTTAAGAGAATTTGAGAAGGAAGCGGAGGCTAGTGGATGTTCGTTATTTGGATTTGATATTGATGAAGATGAAATGGAAGATTATGATTATTATGCTCCCTCCATATCTGGCTGGGAGGAGTATTCTGAAGATTCTGATTGTGTAGCATATGTTCAAGATGAATATCCAAAGATTAAGGCTAAGGTGATGGAAGACTTGGAGACACAAGAACTTATGCAAGAATGGGGCTTGGATGAGATGACTTTCCAAAGTTCTCCACCAAACAACGGAGGTGGCTTTGGCAGTCCTATTGATTTTGCTCCTATAAAACCTCCGCAGTTACCTTCTCTTGGAGAAGGCTTAGGACCATATATTCAAACTAAGACTGGAGGATTCTTGCGATCCATGAACCCTAACCTCTTTACGAATGCCAAAAGTGGGGGAAGCTTAATCATGCAGGTTTCTAGTCCAGTCGTGGTTCCTGCTGAGTTAGGGTCTGGAGTAATGGATGTATTACAACATTTGGCTTCGATGGGACTTGAAAAGTTGTCTATGCAAGCCAATAAATTGATGCCTTTGGAGGATATTACTGGAATAACAATGCAGCAATTAGGTTGGGAAGCTGCACCTCATGAGGAAGATTTTGAAAGGTTTGAGTCTTTTGTTCTCCCGAATGATTTTAGTTGGTCTTGTTTAATTTAGCTTTCTATTAATAACTGTCTTTCTTCTCTGGCTCACCATGTTTCCAGTCAGATTTTGCTTCAAGATGAACCAGAAAATGGTCGTGTTACATCTGCTGGAAAGAAGCGATTTAAACAAGCTCCCTCTGGCCATAAGACAAAGAAATTCAGTTCAAGCTTGTCTTCTGATGAGGTTGATTCAGAATATGTAACTTTAGAAGATCTAGCACCCTTGGCTATGAATAAGATTGAAGAACTATCGATTGAGGGTTTAAGAATACAATCTGGTATGTCTGATGAGGAGGAACCTTCAAACATCAATGCACAGTCTATCAGTGAATTGTCAGCTATTGAAGGGAAAAAGATAAATCCCATTGGCTCTATGGGTTTTGAGGGAGCTGCAGGATTGCAGCTATTGAACCTCAAGGACAATGTGGACGAAGGGGAGGATGGGTTAATGGCTTTATCTTTGACATTGGATGAGTGGATGAAGCTGGATTCTGGTGAAATTGATGAAGAAGAACGATTAAGTGAGAGGACTTCAAAGCTTTTAGCTGCCCATCATGCTAAAAGCACTGATTTGGATTTTCTGGGTAGGCAAGGAGGGAGAAAACAGGGCAAAAGTTCTGGAAGAAAGAGTGGTTTGTTAGGCAACAATTTTACTGTCGCCTTAATGGTCCAACTTCGTGACCCCTTGAGAAACTATGAACCAGTTGGCACACCTATGCTTGCTCTACTTCAAGTGGAAAGAATTTTTGTTCCTCCAAAACCAAAGATATACTGCATGGTATCTGAGTCAAGAGACAATAGTGATGAAGAAGTTGAGTCACTTTCCAAGGAAGAAAAGAAGCTTGAGCCGGAGGAAGAGAAACCTCAAGAAGAAGACTTGGTTCCTCAGTACAAAATAAGTCAGGTGCATGTTTCAGGTTTGAAAAATGAGCCTGGTAAGAAGAAACTGTGGGGTAGTGCTGCACAGCAGCAATCTGGATCACGTTGGTTGCTTGCTAATGGGATGGGGAAGGGAAACAAAAATCAATTTCTGAAACCCAAGATTGCCACCAAATCTTCAATGCCAGCCACAATTACATCTCAGCCGGGTGATACCTTGTGGAGCATCTCTGCCCAGTTTCATGGCAGCGGGGCTAAATGGAAGCACTTAGCTACTCTTAATCCACATATCCGAAACCCAAATGTTATACTTCCAAATGAAACCATAAAGCTCCGATAGGTGGAATTGGAGTTATATCTAGAAATACAGAATTGTTATTCCAGAGTCCCACAGGGAGATATTGCCTATTTTTACCTGTTTCAATGATCATTGGATATTTAACAAGAATTTCCTTGGCGAGGGGATTTGTATACCCTTTGATTAACTTATAAACTTAACATTGTGAATTAGTGTACTTGACGAATATGTACATTACTATTTGATGTAAATCCATTTAAGTGAAACAAAAGGCTGGTTTTCAATGATGTTTTTCTGATGGAATTGCAATGATAATAAGTTCCTTATTTGTATGAGACAAGCCTTTTTGGGAGATTTGTTCAATTCAATACATCTGGTTCGAGCTATAACCTGTTGTTGGTTATGTTTAATTCATGTTCAATGCATGATATTTGCTGCATATTATAACCTAACCTGTGCAATGCTTAAATAGGTTAAAATAAACTGATGTTTTCAAGTTTTTAACCACCATCATTATAGTAGCCAGTTAGCATTGTAGGCTTACATTAAGAGCAATGTTGCAAGGACGTGCAATGTAATAAAGAGAAGAAAAGATGGAACAATGTCTATAGGGGCTGCCGAAATGAATGATCAACAGACGCCGCCTTCTAGGAATGTAAACTAAAGAAAATGTTAAAATGTTTATGTGACCAAAAAAGGAACCTGTTAAAAGCAATTAGGAATAGAGAGAATAAATACAGCAAATTATATCATTTGCAGGAGACAAAACTGAATAGCTGCTTGTAACAGCATTCACTTGAATTAATAGCGAGCAGGCAGCAGCATGTAACATCTCTTTTATTGAGAATACAGTTGCAATTAATAGCCAATGGCAAGCTACATCAAAACGAACAAAAATTTCTTGCAATATGCAAGAGTTGTAAGAATAGTTACTGCAGTCTCAGCTCAACTGATTTTGAAAAAACAAACACAAAAAAAAAAAAAGAAAAAAAAGAAAAAAAAGTACTCCGTATGAAAGAAAGATTTACATTGAGTAAAAAAGGTAATTATACAATTTGTGAACTCCAGATTCAGTAATGAGAATAAGATGGAGCAGGCAAGAAAGGGAATGGTGCAACAGAGGCATAAGCAACAGGGGGCCGTACTTGTTTACCAGTAGCTGCATTTTTTAGCCGTTTTTCACGATCATCATGCTCACTCTCTTGCATAGGCTTCGGCGATGAAAACGGAAGTGTGGCTGAGTCGTCCTCTACATAGCTTTGCCAGTTGTCATATAGGCGGTGGAACATAAGACCTGACATAAATACAGGAAGATAGACAAGGCTGGCAAGAAACATTCTTCTAGCATTATTTTTGGTTCTATTAAAGTAGAAAGACAATGCTGTGCCACTGATTGCCAAAGTAAGCAATGATGATTCAAGACAAAACCATCCAGATGTTAAACCCCCTATAACAGAAAGGAAGCATCAAAGATCAGTAAGGAAGTCTAAAGGGGCAGAATTTATAATACTTCCTCCGTTTCTTTTTAATGGCAACATTGAGCTTTACACAAACTCCTAGGCAAAATTTGATTGTGAGTGTGAAAGTGATAGAGAGAGAAAACAAGACATGTGATTAGGAGAGAAATTGAGAGAAGTAACATGCAAAAAGGGAAAGAAAACATTAGTTGCCATTAAAAAGAAACGGAGGAAGTACTTCGATTTTCAATAAAATTTTTAGCTGAGTACTATTGTTCATCAGTATATTAATCTTGACGAAACCACTCACATTGATATGCCAAGTAGCCCACAGGAATCAGATACAGACAGTTCCGCAGAGCAACTAAGGCAGTCCTTCGACCAGAGATATCTGTAAGAGAGAACATCTTATACCTGCATTCAAAATAAGAAAAAAAATATAAGAAAGATTCCCTGGTACACAACCTATGCTGTTATGACAAAAACAACTTTAGGTCAAATCTCCACAAGGAACAGATACTTCTTGCACAGTAGTTAGGGATTAGCATTACATGTGCTCTGCAAACTAAAATACTTCAAGAAATTAGTGAATAGTGACACTGACGCAAGGCCTATAACAAGTAAATTAACCATAATTACTTTAATAGCACTTGTGAGATTTACAAAGTCAGGTCATTTTATAAGCGTGACACTTTTTGGTTTGTCATAGAACAAGTAATTAAGCAAAATCTATTTTGGCATGCACAATACTGTGTTACGTCACTATAGTTCAATTGATAATAACAGTTATACAACTCCAAAAATTGTAACCATTTACCCAAAAATGAAAACAGTAACCATTTACCAAAAAAAGAAACAGTAACCAGTGTAAACACACCTTATGGACAAATAGCAGCAACCCATCAAGTACATAACAGAAAAATCCATTTGAGCACGATTTCAAGATTCAAGAATGCAGAAACAAATTTCATGACAAAAACCACAAACATATAAGCTCAAACTTACATTAAGGTCAAAATGCATTCAAAATCCAAAAAAGCTTAATTATATTTTGGAAAAATTGCCAATAATTACCCACCATTTCCCACCTTTTCAAAACTACCCACATTGTTAATTAACTTCACGAACCAATACCTATTAACGAATTTACACTAAAGGTGTTAACTACAACCAATCCAACCACCATTTCTGGAGTCCAACCACCAACCTAGGCAACACCTGCACCACCCCTTCAAATCCAGACACCACCATCCCTAGTCCACCAAGCACCCAGCCACCCTACAAAACCCGCGCCTGAACCACTCCATAACCCTGAAAACAGCCACCAAACGCCTTGAATTCTCAACAAAATTCAAGCCAAACCGAAGTGCCACGCAATCAAATTAGGGGTTGTAACGACTTTGGGGTTGAATTTGATGAGAGAAAAATGAGTTAGAGTGATGATTTTAGAGCTAGGGTTTATGATTGAAGAGAAGCAACATGAAGAAGATGAAAGAGGCCTAAGAGGGTTGATTGAAACCCACCCAATCACCACCCCACAAAACTCAAAACCACCTTCAAATCAAGTATCGAGCAGCAATTAACAGATGGTGGTTTCGAAGGGGGTGGGGTGGGGTGGGGTGGTTTCGGTGGGTTTCATGGTGGTTGGGTGGGTTTGGTGGTCGTTGGGTGCTTTCACAGGTGGGCAGCAGCAAGATCGGGTGGCAATGATGGTGAGTTAACGGTGTTAGTGTATTTCCGCTAAGAGGTAGTGGATCGCAAAGTTAATTAACTTAGTGGGTAATTCTTATTTTTTTTTWAAAAAATGTGGGTAGTTGTTTTTAAAAAGTGGGAAATGCTTGATAGTTCTTGGCAATTTTTCCTTACATTTTTTAGTGCTCATATTCCCATAATCTCTTATGTAGTGATTCCCCTAGGTGGAGGGTCGTAGGACCTTAGAAGTTTAACTGTTTGAATCAACTGAATGTCCACAAGTAAAAACACTGACAGACAGAGAGGATAGAATAATTCTATCATACTTATTCTTATGCAAAAGCAAATTATATGTATAGAAAAGTATACTCTGTTTAACTTGACGCTGTTTCAGATGTGGATCCTACTACTAATAAAACATTGGGATATTTTCAACGATGACTGAACTTCTGAGTTTTCCCAACGGTGACCACCATTTTTTTTCATACCAAAAATAACCTTTAACTTGTGCTATGTGACCAAATGTGACCTTAATGAGGATTTCGTGTTAAGTCAACGTTAATTAGGTGTTTAAATTTAACCGTAGTTAGACCTTTCAATGCCAATTAACTTCTTTCACCCAAATAAAGCTCATTTGATCAGATCCCAAAAGCTCGCAACCCCAATTCGCGGCCTAGACTCACTGCAACGGCCAGGCACAACCACAAAAACATGCAGCAACATCAGCGAACGCCAAGCCTCACATGCGCAACCACTACCTACCAGAATGGTGTGCCGCTACCGCCCAGATCCGCAACCCACAACCACGAAAAATTGTAGCTCACAGCAGCCAGGCGTGCAACCTATTGCGTCGCCCCAAGTCAGCCATAATCGCCTCCCATTTGCCCATAATTTCGAAATTTAAGGGTAATACTCGAACCGATTCGAGTATGAGTGCGATTTCAGGCATAAAAGACAATCTTTATCTAGTTCAATTAATTTTTCGAACCAAATTCGAATTTTATAAAAACATTATCCTAAATTTTGAAGTCAAAAACCAAACGAAAACTTACTTTTGCTCATTTGAAAAAAGTCAGTTTTATCCCAAACTTAATTTCCTGATTTTTACCTTTTCAATTAGTTTTTTTTTCACACAAAATAAAACATTAAACCATGGTTAGAGCAAAACACATGATTAACGTTGACTTAACCCCAAAATCCTCATTAAGGTCACATTTGGTCACATAACGCAAGTTGAAGGTTATTTTTGGTATTAAAAAAAATTGGTGGCCACCGTTGGGAAAACTCAAAAGTTCATAGTCACCAATGCCCCACTGGGAATGTCCCTGAAACATTTTAAAAAAAGAAGCGATTGGTTCAAGTCACAAACACCATCAGTTCCTAATTTTACATACCCTCCTGCGGCATAATCATCACGCAACAAGTATGCAAGGGCCATAAAATGAGGAATCTGCCAAAAATACAGAGCAGCAGGGAGAATCATTCCATTGAGTGAGATCTCACCAGAAGCAGCAGCCCACCTGCAACACAAAACAGTGAATATTAAAATTGACCAAAGCAATTCCAACATGCATGCAAACTTCATGGTTCCATGCGTTATATGGCAGTACAAACTGATATTTGTCTTGATGATAGACTTAATTGCTGCTCACAAGAATAACATAGACGTAGTAAAGAGGCTCTGTAACTCATCTTTCCTAGTGTTCCAAAAAAATTGATGCAACAGGTAGCATTCTTTTACCTAATATTCCTAACACTTCAAACTTTCTCCATTTCTCGTTTCTTGCAATTCTTTTTGGACAGAATATTATATCCAAGTCCAGCTTCAGTGTATACAAAACTAATTTGATATGGAAGGACATCAAATATTCGAAATCCACTGGCACACTTGGGTATCATAATCAGAGACTTATGTGTCAGTTTTGAATAAGTTAGATTGCTACCCTAACAAAAGTCACATTGCAAGTGCTCGTGGCCGATACCCTACAAATCAGTGGTCGTACAACAAATGAGTAAGAAGCTGGCAATACCAAAACAAGATAATAACATCTTCAAAAAACAACACAGTATGACACACATGAGGAAACACCGCACAAGTGTATCATATGGTTTCAGATTCTGGAATTTAGAATGTGAAATGAGTGTGAGATCTGACATTTACAAATAAATATAGACAGATGGAAGATGTTGTCCTTTTCCTTAAAAGCTGTAGTTTCCGGTTTCCATAGAAGAAGAAAATTGAATTTTAACAAAAATAACAAAATTACTGGATGAATTGGCAAGATATAAACCACCTAAAATTATAAACTCATATAATTTTTTATTTATTTAACTGTTTGTGTCCTGGGCTCCAGACATAAATATATCCAACAAAAGCTCAATCTTTAGCAGGTTGACTCCAGTTCCAGTATAAACAGGTGAATAGTCAGTAAGGAGCTCTCAACTCTTATAATTACCAAATGACAACCACTAACAAAGTTACAATACTAGGTAGCAATGTAGCATTATATTGAGAGAAGAGAAGGAAGTTTGAAAATGTACACCATAAGAACATGAAACACAGAGAAAAATAGCTTAACAGAAAAGCCTAATAATATACACCAAGTTTCCAGACATGTATTGAATGACAGGACCAAGCCTAATAACTTTATTTTATTTTGCAGCCAAAGAAGAGCTGGGGGGGAAATACAAGCGTAAGAATCAATCATGCTCTTGCTGACTAAGCAAGGGCAGATTATACTTGAGGTGAAATTGAAGGCCTAATTTGACCAGTCTAAGCTCCTGAAGTCCCATGACGTCTATCCTTTCACATACAAAACCAAACTGCTAAATAAATAACTTGAACTCTGACAAACATTTATCAATAAGCTAATAATACATCTTTAACATTACCTTTTGAGCCACAGAAAACAATACGATAACCTAAATGCCTACTAATAGAAACAAGGTTCGTTTCTGCAGCATGGAAAGTACAACTGGGCATTGAAAATAGCTTACCCAAGAAGTGGTGGAATAGCACCAACAACAGCTCCAATCCATGTATTAATTGGGTGTAACTGCTTCATTGGAGTATAAACAAATGCATACAAAAGTAGATTGGAGGCTGCTAGTCCAGCTGCCAAGGCATTAGCCTGCAAAAGTCTTGTTGCAGGATCAGCAATGTTAGTCTTTGCTTGAAGAGCAGTAACCATGAAATATATGCAGATAAATATAAAAAAGTAAGTACAGAACATCATTTTTTCACCTTGCATGCTAACAAACCAGTCCCTGCTATCCCAACTGTTGATGCCCAAGCTATTGCATGCAATGTACTCAAACGGCCAGAAGGTAACGGTCTTTGCATTGTTCTCTTCATTATAGTATCATTCTTCACTTCAAATGCCTAAAAGAACAATGAGACAAAGAATACCACTATCACCAGAAGAAACATAATCATAATAGAAAGTTTCACTGGGTTATAACAAATCAACAATGGAATCAAGAACAAAAAGATACCCAAATATATTTTTTTAAAAGCACGTCAATTGAGGACAACAAGTCTTCCATAGAAAGTATCGGAAGACATGAGTGGATTGGTCTTAAGTCAAGCTTCAACTTATTGAAGAAAGCCATGATAAAACCTTACTAGTGTGATAATAACCTTTAGTTCCTGACATGATTCGATACATAGTAACCCTAAGGAAAATTGAACATTAGTTCTAAGTTCTAACCAATTGATTGTTGGTGTAGTGGTGATTGGGACTACACTTGGTAGGGAGAACCTTGGTTCGATCCCCCACAACAACAATTGGGAGAGGACTGGAACCTAACCACCCAGAACTGATCCTCGAATCCGGATTAGCCCAAAAGGGTGAACCGAGTGTTACACCAAAAAAAAAAAAAAAAAAAAATTGAACAACATTTCTTTGAGAACCAAGCATATCAAGCACGTTATGATTCTTCCTCTAAATACAAGTCAATCACACCAAAGTGCATACGAATCCCGCTTAGGAAACCTTCCCTGATTAGTGATTATCACACATATCATTCTTCACTTCAAATTTCATATTGAGGGAAATTACTGAAAGAAAAAGAAAGAACGAAAGATGTTCCTTTTGTTTCAAAAAGTTTGTCCCATTTCGAATCTTTTTGAGAAAGCAAATCGGTCCAAGTGAAACCAAAAAATAAAATAAATGGAGGGAGTGAAGGAAAAAAAAAGGTGTCCAAGGAATACTAAAACAGTTTTTATCAAATTGACTCCCTATTTACACTCATTCCTTTTTGGACAAAAAGATAGGTTCCATATGTCTTCATTATAAGAAGGGGTCATTCGTTTTTTCACACAAAACTATACACAATCACCCCATCCTAACATTTCACGTTACTTGGGATCCCTTTAAACATTCGAAGATTGTAAAAGCTTCCATAGTTCCTAATGTTTGATATGTTTGGCTTCTTGGCACCATTTCAATTCTTGCCAATATATGAGAAAAAAATAGTCAAGTAGGGTCTTGTTTGATTAATCTTGGTAAGTAATCAAATTTTCCGAGCTCAGTAGCGTGAGCTTGTGACCCAAATGGGTTAAGTGTTGGAATAATCAAAGTTACAGAGTACTGTGTTTGACCATGGTTATGGGCAGCAACAGGCTGGCTTCATACAGCATGCACCTCTGAGAATACCGAATTCATTAATTATCACTAGAGCCTAATGGAAATATTGAATGAAAATGACGTGCATGGGAAAATGTGTAAAATAAAAATCGGGAGAACAAGGAACAAATGGAGAAAAATAAAAACGTTTGCTTGCCAACAATTTTAAGTACGTGTGCAATTATATTCTTGACCTCATGGCACATACGAAATGAAATAAATCATGGGAGTAATTATTTAACACAAACCAAAAAAACCAATTCAAATAAGTAGGAAATGAGTTCTATTCACCAACTAATCAAGTTGATATTATTTACGCCTGAAAAGAAATATATTAACAAGAAAAAAAAGTACTGGGTTGGGTACCAAGGATGAGAAGATAAAAATGGAAGCTAGAGCTGCTAGACAAAGATATTCCTCCTAAGACAGATGAGCTTTACAGATTTTAAGCTTAACAAGAATGGAAATGACAACAATCTCCATAAAATTCTAACAGCTAACCTGGTTTAAAGAGTTGGCAGATGCTGCAACCATCATTGTACCAGCACAAGTCCAACATAGGCCAGCAAGATCGATAATCTGGCCACTGCCGAGAACATATCCAGTTCCAGAAGTTGCAACTACAAGCATGCTGAAATTATAAGTGCAAAAAAAAAAATATCAGAATATGAAAACGTCATCAAACAAGCGCCTTTCATTATTCCACTAGAAGTAGTTAATATGACAACAAAATTAACACAGAGTAGCCAATATAGAAAAGAAATATCAGCAAAAAATGACGACCATGTGATTAAGGGGGGCAAAAGCTGACACGACACGAACCCGACCTGAAAAAAAGCGGGTTAGGTCTGAATTTTCCGACACGAAAACGAAAATGGGTCAACACGAAAAAAATGGGTTAGGTTCAGGTTGAAATTTTTGACACGAAACCGACACGACCCGACACGAAAAAAACATAAATTTTCAAAAAATTTATATGGGTCAAAATTTTAGGTCAAACTTAAAAAATAATAATAAAAAAGTAAAGCTTCTTCTCTGCCATTTCCTCTCTTCTATTCTCCTTCTTTCAGATTTCCTTTTATTTCTCTTCAAAATTAGTATTGGTAGCTAAAAAAATTCAGGTCACAATAAGCTAAGGTTGACAAAAAAAAAATCAGGTCAAATTCGGGTCAACCTAACCCGATTTTTACAATTATATTTCGAAGCTAAAAAAATCAGGTCAAATGGGTCATCGGATCCACCTGAAAAAAGGTCAGATCGGGTTAGGTTCGAAAAACCTGACGTGAAAAAAATCAGGTCGGGTTAGGTTTGGGATAATTCGACACGAACACGAATCCGACACAACACGACCCATTTGCCGCCCTTACATGTGATCTTCTCACAAAAGTATTTTGTAACGTGAGTATCCCTTATCTCAATTTTTCTTTAAATTAAAGACACTATATTGATCAAAGATTTTTCCAGCATCTCTAATGTAAAATGATTATAAGGGTCATCAAACCAGATTCAACTACCATAATTACATTCATAACCTTTTATAGGCTAGCAAAGCCACCTAAAGGGCTTCCACTTGAACCATATGAATACAATAAAACATCTACCAATATTTCAAACTTTCTTTGAACTTCATATCAGACTTTTACTTCATATAACAAAAGTATTGGATTCTATGTTTCAAAAGAAGTACAAAAACCATAATAGCCTAAGGGGACGACTTTGATATGTGTATCAAAGGGATAAGAACTTACCTTCTCACAATTTACACCAACTGAAAGTTAAAAAAGATAGACTAGAGGAGCTTAATTCACATAATTTTCCTTCTGAGGAAGTGATCCCATACTAGACCCTTCTCCAAAACTTGACTATATGATATCTCATTTCCTTGTACAAAACCTTGAAATATTCCTTCAAATTTCTTTCCTCGTACAACTGATAGTCGATTCAATCTAAGGGCGTGTTTGGCGTACAACTGATAGCCGATTCAATCTAAGGGCGTGTTTGGCAATAGTAGCAGTGCATGTAGCAGGTAGCTGAAAAGCAAGTAAGTACCCGGGTAGCGAACGAAACTAAATTTGTCAATATGAGTGTTCGGCACCACTAGCGGTTGTATTTATAGTAGAAGAAAATTAATTACCAAGTAGCTTTTTTTCTAGCTTAAACGCTAAACGCTCAAACGTTACTCCTAGCGTTTGAAAAAAATAGCGTTTAGCGTAACGCTACCTTGCCGAACAATAATAAAATTAACCACGTAGCTTTTTAATCTAATCAAAATGCTAAAAGCTACCTAAAAAACTACGCCGAACACGCCTTAAGTCCCATGTTGTAATGCTTTTCAACTCCCAATGGTATTTGAATTATCAATTCTTAATTCCCCTCATTACCATTTTTAGTTGTTGTATAGGCAAGCTAATTAACACGAATAATTTTTGCTTTATTAATAGGATTTTATTATTGGGTATTTGGGTGGGAAAAATCTTTCGTCAAACATACCCCAAAACTTAGGGACAAATCCATTTTTGGACAACTTTTTTAAAGGTCAATCTTACCTTCTTCCCCATGTAGGACTTTTGGTCATGACACATGCATGCCTAAAATAGGGCATGTAAAGTGGAAAATCTCGGCAGTCTGCTAATCATCATTTCATTCTACTGAGCTTGGTTTTTCTTTCATTATTTTTTTTTATTGGTACTCATCCTTGTTTTCTTTAGGGTTAACTGGGCGCAGACTTGTTCTATCAAAGACGTACACATGCTTAAGATGGAATAACAGATTAAAGGTTGCTTTTAAAATGTAGAAATGATTTAGCTGGAAATTCGGCAATTCTTTTGGAAAGAAAGGCACCAACCAATACCAGGAGTTGAGATCACTTAGCTGTTTGAAAGTTACAAGTAATGTAGTAATTGATACTTGTCTTCTCTTTGTAGATTGTTACACATTAAATTCAGGGTGCGACTGTATGAGAGATGCGATCTTAAAGCTTATTCCACCTATAGTATAGGGGTAACACACCTTTGGTGGCTCCGTATCATGTACTAGTTTTGAAACTAGCTAAATTCTCAATAAACAAAAATATCATAGGAAGCTTTTAGATATTCAAATTTCAGTCTTTATTCTTTATCAAATTGCATCCTTACTTATTTTGCATCAAACCTCCTAAAACATTTTGACACGTGTTACAGTTGATCTTTACAATTGAAGCAAAGTTGTCGGAATGAAACGGGGGAGATTGACGAGGAACTATTGTTTGGAAGCCACTTTAAATGTTCTGGAAAAAAAATACTCGTCAAAATACTCCTATGCTAAACTCTAAACAGAACAAAAACAATAAAAGGCTTCTCTTTCTAAGCAAGTCAAAATCATCAAAACCACTAGCATTCCGCATACCAGAGCATAGCAATCAATGCTTCAACCATCTAGAGTAACTCTTCTTCATTCTTTTCGGGAGCAGAGTAGTTAGGTTTAGCAAAATTGTCTTAGAAACATTGAAATGTAAAACAGTATGCATATATTCTGCATAGTTATATAAGATAATAATATTAAAAAATAAATAATTAAATCCTAGCTTTAGGAGAGAACTGTTTAAACCTAACAAATGATTGAGGGTATTTAGAAGTATTTATTTCTTGCTTTTTTTAAAACACATGTCCCATACATGAATGATAAATAAAAAATCACAATGGTTAATTTTATTCAAGATCCTCCACGGCTCCACTTTACTAAAATAAAAATATACTTGCTCCATTTTTTTAATATATGCACCATTTTCCATTGGCGTAATTTTTTGGAAAAAATTTCTCAGTATTTTTTTAATTTAAAAAATGTAGTAAACAAGGTTAAATAAAATACCGTGTAACATTTCGCACTCAAATGAGCTACACCTAGTGGTGAGTGCGGCACTTTACCTAAACCCGAAAGAATCAAGCTCTGCAGTTCGATTCTTCTTCCCAACATTTTTCTCTTAATTTAATAGCAAGTTTCCCTCATGACTTTTTGTTAACCATTTCCAATTCCCTAGGCCTTCTTTGCTACTATGCTAAGTAATGGGCCAATGAACATAGTATTAAAATAATCTTTGTAAATTCACTAACTTAAATTTAGATAAATTGTCAGCCTTAACTTAATTCTCAAATTTTGATTTAATCCTCCATTTTCATTTAACAAACTATATATTTTAATTAATGGTAAACGATTTGTAAATTCTAGTCTATGTAATGTGAATTTTTATAGTAGTTTGAATTAGTAGTCGTGGAGTTTTCACCTAACCAAATTTTAGAATACAATCAGTCCCAAAATAAAATTAGAGTGGTTGTACCAAACCGAATATACTATGCAAATGTTCCGTTTCAATTAATCCATTTTATTTATTATGAGTTATCTGTCTTAATACAAATTTTAAATATTAATGTGCTGAACTTTTAATTATCCTAATGCTTTGTTTGGAATTAAGCATTTCATTTGAAATGCTAGATTTGGATCAAATAACTTGTTTGGATAGTCCAAGCATTTGAATTTGGATTTGACTCAAATCCAGCCCACTCAAAAAAATAGGTTGGTTTATTGAATTTCAAATTCTATCTAATATCCTATCATTTCAAATCCATAATTTCATCCAATTACCTTCTCTCTCCTCTACTCCTCACTCATCCTCCTTTCTCTCTCCTGTATTGCTATCGTTGATTTCAATCTCACTCCTCCATGCTCATCATCGTTGTTTCGATCTCCCTCCTTCATCGCTTGTCACCGCCATTCACTGCCGTCGTCGTTCTCTTTCATCTGGCGCCGCCATTCTCTCTCCTCTGCTGTTATCATTCTCTCATCTCTGTTGCTGTCGTTGCTTCTCGCTCCGCCATTGCCGTTGTCATCGTCGTCGTCGAATTGTCGTCACCGTCGCATTGTGGTCATCTTCACTATTCCGATTGCTACAAAAATTACAACTCACTGTTTACTTTTTTTTTGGGCGTCATTTTTTTAGCAATTTTTTGTTTCTTGTTTATTGTTAATTTTATATAATTATTCTTGATTTTATTGTTGAATCTGATATATTGGCGTCATTTTTTATTTCTATAATTTTTGATTTTGTGTTTGTGAATTGTTTTTTTATGTATGTAAATATGTTTACTCTGTATTTGATGAAAAATAATTAATAAGGATACCTAATTAAAATTTTATACTTGTATTTTACATTGATTTGAAAAAAGAGAGTTGAAATTCTTTGTATTTTTCCAAACAGTAACAAAAATCTGGAATTCTGAATTTAAATACTTTGTATTCCCAAACAATGGATTTGGATTTGAATTTAAGAATTTGAAATTCTGAATTTGTAATCCAACATTTCAAATGAAATAGTTATATCCAAACGCAATCTAATATTCAAAGTAATTTGAATTTGAAGTAGACTTTTTTTTATTTAATTATACGTCACTACCATTTTCCATTTCGGAAGTTGCAAAATACTTGCACCATTTCCTATTTTACCAAAAGATGAAAAGATTCTCTCTATCTCTCTCTTAGCACATGGGTCCCATTTTTTGTTCTCCCCATCTCTCTCGTCCCCTTAAAAATTGTGCCTCATTTCAATGATGCAACTTTTTTAAAAAAAGAGAAAGTATACTAAATATACTATCAATCAATCGGAATTTATTCCCATAAGTGGTGGCTAACATGAACCAAAAAAGATTATTCCTCCACATAAATTTTCCTCCTCCACTCCCTACGATCAAGCGCCTCATCCCTTGTAGATTCATCTGTTTAGATCCCTTTTAAGTTTTAACTCCTTCCCACCAAGTCATTCTCGGTCTCCCTCTACCTCGTTTAAAATCACCCTGAACCCAGTTTTCCACTCTTCGCACCGGTGCCTCTTGAGGTCTCCGTCTTACATGTCCAAACCAACACAAATGGTTTTCCCTCATCTTGCTGGCAATATCTGCAACACCAACTTTCCACGGATAACTTTATTTCTAATTCTATCCATCAGAGTATTCCCACACATCCATCTCAACATACGCATCTCAATGACCACTAAATATACTAAGAAGTAAAATTTATACAATAATCAATATATAGGAGTAAATGTCAAATTAGTAGACTAAAGATTCGATTAAATCAATCAATGAATCAATCAGAGCCTTAATCCCATAAGTGGGGTCGGCTAACATGAACCAAACGTGATTATTCCGAGAGGTCATTTACATGAATTTTCCTCCTCCACTCCCTACGATCGARAGTCTCATCCGCTTGTAAATCCCACAGTTTCAAATCCTTTTTAACTCCCTCCCACCAAGTCATTTTCGGTGAACCTCTACCTCGTTTAAAATCTCCCTGATCCCACGTTTCCACTCACTGCACCGGTGCCTCCTGAGGTCTCCGTCTTACATGCCCAAACCAACGCAAACGGTTTTCCCTTAACTTACTTGCAATATCTGCAAAAGCAACTTTCTCACGTATAACTTCATTTCTGATTCTATCCCGCTGAGTATTCCCACACATCCATCTCAACATCTGCATTTTGGTGACCCCTACCTTTTGAATATGCTCTTTCTTGGAGGCTCAACATTCCGTGCCATAGAGCAATATTGGTCGAAATAGCAGTCTTGTAGAATTTTTCCTTCAACCTTAGAGGGATGCTTCGATCCCACATCTTGATCAATATCCCAATTCTTTTGGATGATTGACCCAAGGTACTTAAAACATTCACTCATAGAGAGATCTTTTCCATCTAACCTCACCACTCCATCATTTGTACCCTGTTGTGACCCAAAACGACATTTCAAATACACATCATTGCATTGACTTAGCTTAAATCCTGGAGATTTCAATCTTTGTCTCCATTGCTCCAACTTTTTGTTTTATGCAATAATACAATATCATTTGCAAATAGCATAAACCATGGCACCTCATCTTGGATTGACCTTGTCACTTCATCTATAACCAATGCAAAAAGAAAGGGGAATACAAACCAATTGTTATAGGAAAGTCCGTCGTCAATCCATCACACGTCCTCACATTTGTTGATACATCCCGATACATGTCCTTAACCAGATCAATATACCTTAGGGGAATACCTTTCTTCAACATTGCCCACCAAAGTACATCTCTTGGTACTTTGTCATAAGCCTTCTCTAGATCGATGAAAACCATATGGAGCTCCTTCTTCCTTGCCCTATAATACTCCATCATTTGCCTTAACAAATGAATTGCTTCCATTGTGGATCTCCTGAGCATAAAACCAAACTGGCTTTCAGATATGCTAGCGGATTCCCTTAACCGATGTTCTATTACCCGTTCCCACAACTTCATAGTGTGGCTTATAAACTTGATTCCTCTGTAGTTAGCGCAATCTTCGACATCTCCTTTGTTCTTATAAATTGAAACCAAGGTGCTCTTATGCCAATCTTGAGGAATCCTCAAAGTCTTCCATACCTTACCGAGGCACCTCCACAGGTATACCATCCGGTCCAACCGCCTTCTTCGGTTTCATCCTCTTCAATGCAACCTCCATCTCTACTCTTCTAATCCTCCGTACAAACCCCACATTGATTTCCTCCTTACTCACAGACGTATCCCCTATAACAGCCCCTTGGCTTCCATTAAACAACTCGTCGAAATATTCCTTCCACCTTACTTTGATATCCTCGTCATGAACCAAAACCTTATTGTTCTTGTCTTTGACACACTTGACCGTACCAACAGTCTTCCTCCTCGACTTTTGTCTTCTCTTTGCCATCTTATAAGTCTCTTTTTCTCCTTCTTTGGAGTCCAATCTTTCATAAACTGCTTGGTAAGCTTTTTCTTTAGCTTGACGCACAAGTACCTTCGCTTTATTTTTAGCATCTCTATATGCTGCCTTAGTTTCATTTTTTTAGGAAGAGAACAAATGAAGAAAAATTTAACTAAAAAGACTTAGATAGGAGGACACTGAAATTCTGGAATCAAAACCATAAATGGTTGGTATTACAACTCGATCCCTCAACCTCGCATGACCTGATTATGATTTGTGCAGCAGTAGTGGTGAAGCAGCAGCTACTTCTTGATTTACTAAACAGATACTCAAGCTTGAGCCATAATTCATGACAACTTTTAGTTTGTTGGCAATTAATCCTTGTTATTACACAAAGGTACTTCATCAAGCAAGACATGAAGACCACTTTCCTCAAGATAAAATTTCTTAAAAAATGCCATTAGATGACTCATGTCTCTTAGTAAATCAACAGATCACATCAGAAAACTGTTCATGCCTTCTATCAATTGTTACAACCCCTAAAAATCTAAAATCAACATGTATATTGGTTAGATGATACGCCTTACTAGTCCTATCCTATGATACCAAGAACGAAGGCTTTTATTTACCTTCATTGGAAAGCGTAGAAGTTTCAAGCTTTGCAAATTCAATATAATTATCAAGTAAATCTGTAACTAGAATTTGGCAAGCATACACTAGCTCCTGTTGACTAACTACATCCATTCTCGTCTTCAAGATACTAAACCTATGCCACACTACTACAGAGAAATAGAGAATATGATTTCAGATTCTCACAACGTAATCAAAATCAAAATTTAGTAATCCAAATGAAATTCAATCGGTTATCATTGCATCTAAAACCAAGCACAAGACTTGATCTTTTCACAAAGCAACTGAAAAACAGAAAATTCCTAATCTACAAATTTTAACAAAGTGAACAGCATCAATTGCAAAATACAGCAAAACTCAAAGCAATTATAATCCAATATCAAGCTTTAAAAGATGAAATACATGCATCAAAATACACAGTCACCTCAATCTGGCTTTAGAGAGCTCCAAATAACAGCGTCCATAATGAGAAATCGAGCCGACAAGATCACGAGAAAGCGACGACGAAGCATCAACAGCAGCTGAAGCAACCCCAATTTGGGACAATCGGTTAATCCCTAATCCGAGCTTAGAGGAGTCGCATGGTTTAGGGATCGTAGATGAATAGAGGTGAGAGAAAGAGCTTAATCCGCCATTAGAATCAGAAAATGGAGTACGTTTATGAAGTGAAACAATTAAATTAGGGTTTGGGTTTGATGAGAGATAATTTAGTCGCTTTGAAGAGAGAGAAAGGGAAGTTCTCCACATGGTGGAGTTCTGTGAAATTGAGAGGAGAGAGAAAGGCCGGTGTCTGTTACCCGGAGGCTAGAATTTTCTGTTTCATTTTTATTTACGACTATTATAACGTGCCGGTGCATTATGGAATTATCGTACAAAGTTTTTTTTTTTTTTAAATCGTATGAAGTTAGAATTAAATAAATTGTTGAACTGAAATCTATAGTTCTTTTAGTGAAACTAGATCATATCGATAAACATATTGGTAAATTATATAATCAATTATTATTATTTTATATTGTATTACAATAAAACCTTTATTTAATAAAATTTAATTAACAATTATATTTTTAAATTGGTTTATATTTTGGATGGGGTACTCGTAAGTCGTAAATACAGTAAAGTAACTTCTTTGTTTTTTTTTAAAAAAAAAAAATTGGTAATGGAGGTTAACATTTTTATGAGAGAGAGTGTGGAGTCAGTTTTTCATTTTGAAATTGCAATTTTGGAGGAATTTAACATGAAGCCCGCATTTGATGTGTAAATTGAGATATATGTATATATGTATATGCATATATTTTATTACGGAGTATATGTTTTACCACTACTAGTGTGCCGCGGCGCGCTCAAGCGCGCCGTGGTCCATTTTTCGATTGTATAATTTACGAGCAAGAACTTTATCGGACATTCATTAGAAGAATTGTATAGGTATACATTACAAAGATTCTTGCAAATGTTTCTCTTGAGGTTTAAACATATCATCTCACCCTCTTCAGCTACTCCCTTGTTCGAGTTGTTTCCCCGCTAATATTGTAGCATGCTGTTCTAGGAACTCTTTGTTTTTTTTATTTTGTATTCACTTGCAAATGTATGTTGTACATTTTATATATGAATAAAAAGTCGGTTATGTTAAGCAATAGGAACAGAAACATAACCAAGTAAAAAGTGTTTACATAAGTCAATTCGAATGTAGCATGCTTACTATAGACAAGCTCATCCATATCCATAAGTAGAAAATAAGTGACTGCTAAGGCACGCATAACAGAATGTTGCTTGAAAGAGTAGCATAGCAAAACACGACTACACAAATCTAAGTGGTACGGGAACGAACGTAGCAAACTAAATGGAAGTAAAAAAGTCAACTTCCAGAGAGTACATATATATTACATACCAAAGCGAAAACAAACTGAGGAGAAACCTAACAGCATACCAGTGACACGTAATATATTCCAAAAGGGGGGTAAAGACATGGAAGCTATGGCTCCTCGGCCGAACCTTCACCTGACGAACAATCCACTTGAGAATGTTACTAACAGTAAGAGCATTAGTTGGTGCGATCTGTAGAAGTATTCCTTTGTTTTAAGCTTCCCAAGGAGCTGGGAAAATGGCTCGGGGTTTTCCTAAAGAACATGTACAATAATGTTAACAACTGTAAATCAAAACATATTTAACAAGGCAGAGCAATTAAGGGCACACATTATGCTTTGAGAGCTGTGAGCTCCTCACACTTCATGCCACAGATCAGTTCAACTTCTGTGGTGAATGCAGAAATCTTAATTGAGGCAGATGCATCAGCAGCATAGTGTTCAAGGAACCTATATCATATGGAGAAAGACAATTATAGGGTCACAATAAGGGAGTACTATAGAGAAGATGTCAAAGTGATGCTGAGCAAACAGTGTGAACCTGAAAAGAGCAACAGCAGCAGTAGATCGGCAAAAGCGACAGTAAATGTGGCACCAAGCTCCTCTGTTGTTGCGCGGCCACACGAGCCACAACCCACATAGCAGTTTATCTCACTGTCTGACAGTTGTGAGAGGAAGCTTTTATCCAGAACTTTTCATCTTGCCAGAGAGTTTCAGCCTGCCAAAGAAAATTCATTAGTTTCCCCCAAATGTAATTCAAGATTCCATGAGGGAACGACCTGATTTTCTCCGCATTCAACTCATCAAAAATTATATGTAATCGGTATATATACGATTATTCGGTATATATAATTATTTTGGGACTAATATTATTTTGTAAAGAGATATAATCGTAAGGACTAATATTTAGCTAAAATTCTATATGTAGACAATTGATCATAGAATTGTATGACATATTTGAAGATATATGTAGACAATTGATCATAGCATTGTCGTACCTAATTGCATCATCATATACGTGGTTATGGAACCGGTGTAATGCTATGTTTAGATATATTGGATAGAAGGAAAGAAATATGGAAGGATTCAATTTCCCCCCTTCTTAGATGAACTAAATCCTTCCAATATTGTAATGATTTGGAGGGATTAGTCTAAGCTTATCTCTTCCTTTCCCTTCATTTCCTCCTAATTCCCTCTTATGGCTTGAAATGGTCACCATTATAAAAGACTTTCTGTTTGTGRGGTGTTATTTACAGTTATAAGTGGCTAATACATGACTGTGATTGGTTGATAATTTTTTAAGAGCAACTTGTCTTTTGTTAAACTCCTTAGTGGTTCCTTTTTGTTTCTGGTGTTTTTTTTTGTCAACCGAAATCCCCAGCCCTCTCACTTCACATTGCCCTTTTTTCCCATCTTGGTCATTTAAACAAGCACGGAATTTTCCAACATCATTCTGCAAATCATTTCTTTTCAAAAAAATATTGAAAGTGAAAAATTTGTGGTTAATATATTGATCGAATGATTTTAGCTCTGCACCTGTACAGGAGGCTCTTTCATGGTTGCTTAAGCCTTGTTTTCATTCTCTCATCATTTTGTTCCGTATGATTTTAAACACTTCATTCTTTAAAAGTTTCACCAGAACCATTGAACCAACCAGATTTTGAGCTCTAATGCTTAGCAGGATGTTGTGGAAGTTGATAGTTAAGACAGTCTATACTTTCATCTTTATAGACATCTAGACAATTTTTAAGTTATATATTGACATATCTTTTGATAGAATGTAAAAACTGATCACTTTTTTTTTTTGCATGGCATGTGTGGCATCATGTTACAACTGTGCTTTTGAGAGTTACCCTTTTTTCCAGTATTTCCTCGATTGGGGTAGGAGTCGTGTCAGCATTAGCAAGGGAGATGGTTTTTGCGCGCCAATTGTTCAATAGGCTTTTGTTCTGCTGAACCCTGTATAATGAATGGCAAGGTTAGATGGATCGAAAACATGACAAGTGTAATTGTTCGAGAAGGTACATACCAAGAGCGCACGACATCTGCCTTTTCACCACTTGGCTTCTCCACAAAAGCCGTCGACAGGGTTGTCTTCAGAGTGAGGCCTAGGTAAATGGAKATTAGGTATCAAAATACAAATGCAATAGATTGCTTCTCATTGAAAACCATTGTTCAAACATAGAGAAAGCAAAAAAAGACGGAAAATATTAGAAACGTTTTTAATTCTTTTTTCAAGTATAAATTTATGTACTCAGATGTTTTTGACACATTCATATTAACAAATGCATTAGCCAGGTTAATAATGTACAATGACTGTAATCGTGCCAAGGAGTTAAGAATAGAAAATGTTTTTTTTATATGGTGTGGCAAAGAAAGGAAAGAAAAGTAATGGTCATGTATAGACTGTAATAGGTAAAACAAAGCACTGGGCAAGGTTTTAATTACAAACCYTGGTATGGTATGGGCCGAAGGCCAGTAACTCCAATGACCATAAAGCTGTTTGGCCATGTTTTGTAGAACGGGTATTCCTTCACAGCATGCTCGTTCCATGCAGCAAGTTTCATTGGACGAGAAGCAACACAGCTGYGGGAAAACAAAAGCGAATTTCAACAACATTCAATGTATAGTATGATGTAAGAGCACAGTAGAGAWAATTAATACCTGTGGTCAGCAATGACAATTTCTCTAACCGTGCTTTCAGTATTGCCGCGAGTAATTGTACGGATATCTCCTACATGGACAACAGCTGCTATGATGTCTAGGTAGAAAACAAGAAAAAATCAGGGAATGAGGARCGGTTAAGCAACAGAAGGAAACAACTGAACGTGAAAAAGCAAACAAGTTCCCATAGCGATACCTATTAGGTCATCATCATCTGTGTAGGTCTGAGGAATTTCAGACAGGTGCCTATACTGGGGTTCATCAGAGCATGCAGACAGATCTAGGGGCCTGATGCGAACCTTGTCACTGAAATTAATTTGGTATTCACCTCCTGTTGATCGGTATTGATCAGGGACAGCCTTGACRTTTACTCCAGAAATCTCATACTCGCCATTCTTTTTGAGGGCAGCAGAGTATGTGTTAATCTCATCCCCGAATATTGTTCCCCTCATAGTTGTGCCCTAATTTGCCGTGGGAATCATTATCAAGGAAGGTTAATATTTCATATAATTTGAAACCATGTGCAAAATATGCATATCACAAACTTTTGGCAAAAACAAACAGCAAGCATGACTTCTAAGTAATAGCAGTCCACACAAAACTAAGGAAAATGTCATAAGGATGAGCAATACTCCAAGCATAGCAAATTAGAAACTCGCCATCTTATTACATCCTATTGTGCACTCTTTCCTATTTTATTTAATAACAAATCTGGTTTCACAATGTTACATGTCACCCTTATTATTATTCCTTTTTAAAGTCAAGGTAATGGACAATTAGCAAGCTATTACCCTGTAGGCTGCTGCTACACGGCCTTGTTACAGGGAGCCAATTTGATCCATCCTCTCAATGCTAAGAATGTAAGTTCATTTTTCTCTTTGTAAAGCTGTTTGCTCATTTTATACTCTTAAATTGTGCTATATCAAATTGACTACTAAAATGAGAAGAAATTGGTAATTAAATTCGAACATTGTGCTATATCAAATTGACTACTAAAATGCTATATCAAATTCACACTGTAATTGACTACTCAAAGGAAAGTTTTATCAAATTGAGCATATTGATATTAATGAGAAGAAAAAGATATTAATGCCAATCTATATTGCGAAGTGAAAGACTATTATGTTATTTGTGTTCCTTGCTCCTTGACATCTTTGAATTCATTAATTATCTAGTTTACTACCGTATACCTGTTGCTTAATTATCTGTGTCCCACCAGAAAGAATTCAAACTCAGATCTGTTTCTTAGTAATGGGAGCCTGAAGCATAATAGATTGAAAAATATTGGATATGCATCAAACTTACCTGTTAAATATTTTACCAGCTTTTTCAATTGGAGTAGCTCTCTTTGTCTGTAATTTCTGTGGTTGATAACTTGGTTAATTGGTCTATGGTTTTGGCGTGCTGATATTGTTGTAAACATACTGCTTTTTTTGGTGTGTTTACAATTGGCTTGTTATGTCATTACTCAATATGACTGGAGATTTGTGTGATTAGACATACGCATTACTACCAAACTGATTGTTTTTTGTTTGGCACACTGTCACTTTTCCCTTGTTTACCTGCGTTTGTTCACCTAGACCAAGTGAGATATTGACTCTAGTTCTTGCACTGGTTGTTTTGGAATGCAGTTGGGAAGCATAGTATCCAATGATGTGTAAAATATTTATTAGAGTTTATAACTTACGATAGAATACAATTCCTACCATAAAGTTTGATCTGAACCTTAGCTGCAGTATCCACTGTTTCATGTTTCCCAAGTTAAAAGGTTGAGTTAAGTCTCAAATGATCTATCACAATTATATTTATTCATTGTCCCCACAAAGTGTTTGCCAAGAGATGCAACAGAACAAGAGCTTAAACAACTTTACTTAAAGCATCAAACCAAGACTATGAGAGCAAACTAACTGAAATGTAACAACATGAGAAAATGTATGTTTATATTCGAAGTATTCTAATAACTATGAAGAAGATACTTTTCAAATACCATATCTGAGCAAAGGAATCATTGATTTGGCTAAACTAATTGATACTGCACAATAATCATCTACTTACTACAAATATCACATATAAGAAGCACAATAAAGAATAAGTCAATGGTAAAGTGTAAACATGTCTGATCTACAAGCATGATGTAAAGTGGGGTGCAGCTCTAAATGGAAGATATTCGACTATATATGGCAAAAGCTATATACCTCATCATCTGGAGCAGTAACTTTGGTAACTTTCTTAGGAGGAGTCTGCCTTGGTTCACTTTTCTGGATAACCTTCACTTCACCTTGACATCTTGGGCTGGCTTGTCAGTTGCTTCAATGGTGTGTAATTGGTTTCATTGCAATGGAATTGTTTCTGGCACACAAATGAAGGAGTAGTTGTAAGCACAAAGAGCAACAAACTATTATGGAAAATCGTTTAACTGATATGTATATGTATAATATGATTGTATATTTAATTATGTATTATGTATAAGTAAAAGGAAGGAGAGAATACCTAAAGTATGAGATGAAATGGTGCAGAATTTAAAACTGGACAGCTCATGAAGGAAAAACAATAGAGATGTGTTTTTTTATAGAAGTGCAGATATGTTGGGAAAACAAAAAGGGTTTTTTTTAAAAAAGAATTTGCAGAAATTCTGAACAATGATGAATCTGTGATGAAAGAAATCCAATATTATCCAGCATGTAAAAAAGAATATATGATGATTTATAGAGATGCTATAACAACAAATAAATTCTAGTATTTCTTAGAATAATATAGGCAGAAGCACATGCAGCTGTAAAATCACATCCAGGTCAATTCAGGTTAAGGTTCCAAGAGGTATGATTGCCAAGAGAAAACTGTTGGAGTATTACCAGGGAAATACATATTGTAATGCAAAAAAGGGAAACAAAAGCAAAAAAAGACAAAGCAATCTAAAGAATAAGCAATGTAAAGTTTTTTACCACGCTAAGATGAAATTTTTAAAAAACAATTTTGTAAATCAGTGACTTGGTCCATAGGGAACATATTACGTAGCTTAAAAAAATAAGCAATCTAAAGATTTTTATCAGCTAATCAAAAAGGCACTTAAAAGTGGAAAATACCCTGAATTACCTTTATGATCTCACCAAAGAAAAAAAAATGCAACAGAAGTATAAAGCCACAAAGATTTTGATCATATGATGCAATGGGAGCAACACCCTAAGTAGAGAAAAATTACTCATCATGGAAGCTGGTTCAAACTTTTTGTTAAAAAAAATCACGTCATGACAGTAATTTTATGTTGCAAATGCTAGGTGAATAGTCCAGCTCGGAACTTCCTCGACAAAGTTTGTAAGCTCTTGTCTTAAAGAAAGTTAAAGCAAGTGACATGAACGAAATTTTGCCTTGAAATCAATTTCTGTGCACACACCTGAAATATACTGTATAAACATAAATCTAGCATCAATGTAACATCATTATAACACAAACATAGAAGCTAAAATTAAAAACCCAATGATAGATGAAATAAATCATAATTAACACAATTAAATTAATATTACTTGCATAGGAATACTTTGGATGGCACATGAACTAATAATGCAAATCTTCCCATTGAGTTTTGCAAAGCCCATAAAAGTTTGACTTCTATATGACTCTTACAACTGCCACACATATTTCTTCTTAATCACCATTTCTTTTCTTGCTTCTCCCACTACTTCTCGCTTGATCATCACCTAACAATGCATCAATATTGTGCTGCATTCACATCATCTATCATAAGTGAATAATTTATCAAACAAAAACCACTTTATAAAATTAACATGAAAACCCAATTTTTTTTTGCTGCAATACTCAGTATGAATTGAGCACATAAAATTGAGTAAATCTTAGCTTTTAGCAAATAACAATCTTTATTGTTTCAACCAATTAAAAGACTTTTAAAGAGAAAAGAAAGAAAGAAAAAATGGGATTTTGATCTAAAAGGGTTTTTGTGAAAGAATGGCCAACACAAAAGTGATAATTACAACACTTTTTTGCCAACAGGTTGCTTGTCATCAACCAATTAATCCTCTTAGCAACAAATAACAATCATGAAAACTTAAAAACAACGAAAATGGTGAGCAGGTTAAGAAATGCAACACTGATCATAGCCAAAAAAAGGTTGGTTATCTCTCGCGCCTTATACATGTGTGCTTGAGAAACAGTACAAGTGTAGGAAGCAAATAACACTGCATGAACCCACTCCAATGCATACGAAGCTGAGAAAAACAACGTGTGCACTACAAGGATCATCACTACATAATTATTCCTGCTCGCCGAAGCACTTCGAATGAAACGATGTTTCTGACAACCTTATCAAATACTCTGATCCCCACCTTGAATCATAACTTGACTTTTGAAGAGTGGCGAGCTCGAGAAAGAGCTACATAGAGTTGACCATTAGAGAAACAATGTTGTTTTAAATAAATTCCAACATGGTTAAGGTTTGCCTTGGGATTTGTTAATGGTCATTGCAAAGCTTAGTTTGATTGGGAACTGTTTTCTCTCAAAATCAAAGGCAAATGCGACCCTGTGTGGCGAAGACTAACTCTATGATAAAGACAAATCACCCCGTGCAAAACCAGTTGCATTTCACACAAGATGACATTAGGATAAAATCCTTGCACACTAACCTTGTTCCATTGCACAGGCCCCTGCAGGATCCAGATTCCGAAGCACATCATAGGAACAATTCTTCTTCAACCTTAACTCATGCGGGTCATTCTCCTGAGCAAATTGTCAAATAATTCAACTGGATATAGTGTACATCCATCGTCTAGCAACTTATCAATACTATAGATGTTTACTGCCTACCTGGAATTCTCAATGATCGAGAATTTACAGATCAACTTCATCGTCTCTCGGAGTAAGAATAGATCGATCTATGAAAATATCTGAACTGAAAACCGGCTGCTCAAATTCAGGAACACATGCTTTATTATCATATCAAAGGCTCACGAATCAGCGTCAAATGAGATCACCATATCACTCGAAGTCTAATGTCTGCAACTTCGTCATGTTGCAGTTTACCGTCTCCCAACTAAGCAAGAAATGAGCAAAGGCAGGATCTGTACGAGCGCGCATGTTTTCAGTCAAGCGAAACTCATAAATGTGGCCAGAGAAATGACGATACAATACTTTGCCTCAACCGCCTCTTGCTGTGACTTTTTGGCCACAACAGGAAGGACCTATCTGAAATCCCTCCTAGAACAATTACCTTACCACAAAAGGGAGCTCACAGTCACATATATCCCTCAGCAATAGATCTAAAGAATGTATGCTTGCCTTGTGTGACATGGGCGCTCATCAAGTGATGAGCGAAGTTTCTTTAGTAATGCTGCAAGGCCCCTGCTTTGGGACATTGCATGTAACATGTGAATCCTGATCCACTGGATGTTTAAAGCGTGAATGGGTTGTTCGACCACAAGGAAGATTTGATGCTGCTATGCCCGATGAAGCTGTTGGCAACACAATTTTGCCCTGAACGAACCTTAGCATACAAGGCATTGTACAAAAATGTCTTTCTGTTCCACCCGGACCATCGATAAAGAAACACCCTGAGTATCATTCTTGATATCTGGCAACAATTGCCTTGTTGCCGTCTTTGTGCAGGTTCAACGTTTCTCTAGCAGCAATATGTTCTTCGCAATCGGGGCCTGCAAAATATCTTGGATATCTCGTATACTCGAAGGTCGTCTGACTCAGGTTCTCCTACATCTTCAATGCCAAAGTCTTCAAGCTTTTTCCCCATTCATCCAATAGTTGCTTCACTGCTGAGTAACAAGGGAGAGACCATCTCCTCTGATACTAGGTGCTTAATGACGGATGTCATCTGAGAGGAACTGTTGTATTTATCCCACAAGTTTCGCTGGATTTGGAGGACTGCAAAAGACTAAAAGGGTGACAAAACAACCGCCTCAAAGCAGGTGGCATTGAGACAAATGCCTCATCTAGCCACCGGTCAGCTGCATCGTCGGTTCAATCAATCCATGAGCATAGGGCTTTTGATAATGAAACCATAAACCGTCCATCAACTGTTAGCAAATCTGCAAACGATTTCGGCTCCCTGACCGCATGAGCAACAATCGCAAAAAAGCGATGAGTTTCTGAGGGTTTACAAATGTCACCTTCCTACACATTCCTCTTTTTCTCTTATTCCCAAATTTTCATTTTGAGTCCCAATGTAGTGTTCTGAAAACTCAGAATATAGAATTTTGGACCATTCCGGATTAGCCTGGTAACTGCAAGTACTCGGTTAACATAGTTCGAGCACGAGATTCACTTGACAGAATTGAGCTAATGCTCTCAGATGGTAGAAGGAAACGCTTTGCGGTTCGGCAAGTGAACCTGTAAAGGTAAGACAGAGGTGACATCTCATATAAAGGAAATCAAATATCTCATACAGCTTCAGGGGAGAAATCCACTCCCTTTTGGAACTTGCAATCTCATTGCAAGGCTCCTGATTGCTGTAATTGAAATACTAAAGGCATTCTATCATGTCCCTTGTAAACATATTTATAGAATCACTTCGCTCAATATCGCACAGATTTCTACATTATATGACAACAAATAAGCGAGCAAGTATGGATTATAAGGAATGACCCATCGATTATCTAGCTCCACACCCCTGACTGAAACAGACTCTCCCGTATTACTTCTTCTTTAATCTCCTATACAAAGGATAGCCATCATAATTCGTTGTAGTGTGCACGAGAAAGCCTTAGGGTAGTCAACCTACACTTTCTGCCATTTTCAGCCCTCATGCACCCAATTTTGGATTCAATCTGCCACAGGACCATGCACATATGAGACATGACAATTTCGAAGATGTGGTTCGTCGATGTAGCGTAGCTCAGCTGATACTATCGATCATAATCTCTGGACACTTAACCTTGAACTGAGATTTCAAATATTATCAGAAAGTGAGCATGGGGTAAACCGTTTCTGAAACTCGATAACATATATATACGCTGCAATCTCTCCTAAAATATGCTTTGCACCACCAGCTCTTTGAAATGAGCCAACTTTGCTCAAAGATCGCGAGACCAAATCTGGACGGTTCTGTGCATGTCACCGGGCTTAAGTTCTTTCTGTATCTCAACCCAATTAGGTTGCATGTCATTGTAACAAACAGATCTGGCTTCCCGAAACGCTGTAAAAGCCATTGCATTCAAGTAACGTCGTTGCATGTCCCTCGGACCACCAATGAAGCTCGTGGCAAAATGACTATGACCAGTGTTGGCTGAATTTCCTCCCCTGCTTCTGCAGTGTCAATGATTCCCTGGTAAAGATCAGCTCGAATTGTAGCCTGATATTGCGAAAATAATCCACGAGTATTCTCGAGCTTGACATACATATCAACACAAAACTGTTGAAAAGCCTTCCAGTATGCAGCAGAGAATTTGTTGATGTATTTGCAAAAGACAGGCATAACTATCACGAAGAAATATCTGCTTTGCCTTACTTGCTATTCCAGCATCGCCACTTGATAAATGAAACATAAAACCAGATGAGAACAATTTGTAAGCGTGCAAATCCATACTTCAAGAGTCACAGATATGTTGTATCTCTTAGCACCAAAATTCCTTTTGGTTTTGGGGCTTTTGTTGTTTGGATTTAATGTAAGAGCTTAATTTATGGTTTAGGATTGGGTTGAATTTTTTTATTAGTATACAAGTTCTGATGACATTCATTAAGGAGATTTAATGTACATTGTATTAGATAAATATATGACTATTAGAAAGGTTGGTTTCTGTCCTGCGTAGATATCGATTATATCTGGTATTTTTGTTTTTCTTTTGATTGACCAATTCTTTTTCATCATTACAAGTGTCTGTTACTCTTCTATATGCTGTATGCTCAGTTTAAAACACAGATCAGATTTTCTTTTGAGCAATATCTTCATGATTGCTTTGATAGTAGTGCAATTAGAAAAAATCAACATCAAAATAAAACATGTTCAATAGTTCTTGTAATGAAGAGATTTATGAAATTTATGTGTAAGACATCCTCCTCTAAGTATAACGTTCCTATTGGCACACAATGCACAGTGTGGAAGATATTGGCTTCATCTACGAAACTGAATAATGTTAGTATTACTTCTAAATAATTTCTCATCTACGAAACTAATAATGTAGCATGACTTCTTAAGAATTTTCCCAATTTTTTGATTTATTATTATTATTAAGAGTGCCATTCAAATAAATGACGTTAATGATTAGATGCAAGACAGCAAACAAATGACACATAAGAATAAATCCAGGTTATACTTTAAATATAAAATTAAGTAGAATAAATCCTAATATCAAGCTTAAATGAAGAAAAAAGCACATACGCATGCTTCACTGTGCAAAACATCGTCTGGGTCTGTCTTTGCCACTGTTTCTATAGGCTCGTTTCTCCGTACTACCAGTTCTCCTGGTTATATCTACTTAGCAGGGCGCCACCGAGGCTGCTGAAGCACATATGGAAATAGGATATATTTCAAGTGGTCATAGCAACCATAATAATGCTCACCATGCGCGGAATCTTCCTCTTTGGCCCGAACAATAATATTGGGCCAGCTGCGTCGCTTGAAGTTGTTGATGTCAAGAGACTAGCAAGCTCTTCATGTTGATGTCTTGAAGATTATAGACAATTCTGATCTAATGAAGGGTTCTGTAGCAATATAAGGCCTGTATCACTCAAACAATCCTAATCCAGCATGCTCTTGAAAACTGGGCATAAAGGGTTGACCTCTAAGACTCTCAATGAGCCGCTGAAATAGATTTTCGGCAGGCTCTTAAACAGATCTGTCCGTTTATCCCGCTCATACTCTCGCATCATAGAATACAATTGCAGATACTTTGCTGTCCTCCGTGGAAAGGCTAGGCCAGATGATGGTAAGATCTGGCATTGTCTTGAACAAAAAATACCATTTGTGTGTTTCGCATTTAACTTGTCCCCCGAGGAACAAACGCAAACAATTGTTATATAGGGCGGCATATGTTTAAAAATTCTTTGCACTCCTCATCTCTTCCGTCCATAGAGCTCATTAATATCATCCTGGTATTTTGGAATCCGAACCTGATTCTCCCTTTGAACAGCAAAGCAAGGAGTTTCATACTGAAATTCTTTGCATTGCAATAATTACATCGAAGGTTGGAGGGCATTAACACGCATTGCACAATAGAGGCACTTGGTCGTTCCTCAGCCAATGGCAACAACTGTGCTGCAAAGGGAAATAAAACTGTAAACACGGGCACAAAATAACATAAAAAAAAAACAGAAGCAGCTTCTTTTTTCTTCTTTTCTTGCTTTATTTCTGTGTATAATTTTAAACAAGGAATGTCATGATCAATCCATGAGTGCATGATCCTATTCAAATGTTATAAATTGTACAGTGTTAATTCCTCATCAAAGTTTATTAAAACGAAATTTTAGCACTCCTAGTGTTGTCTAAGTGGAATCCTTATTTGAAAACCCGTTATAATTAACCTTTAGATGATTTTATTTCGCAACTTTCACGTTCATTTGGCGTACGTTTTTAGCAACAAGATGGCCTTCATGAAGTCGTGATTATTTTGCACAATATATTAACTCCCCTTAATAAATTTCGATCTTACGTGTACAATCTACGTAATTTACATTATTTAAAAAATGTCATACTAAATATTTCCGTAGTTTGTAAACTGATTTAATGCATCAAGTTATTCTAGCGGATATGCATCAAACCAAGTATATAAATATTTTTTGTAGAATATCAAAGTTTAAAGTTTGTAGAATGTAGAGCATATGTAATCAAACAATATCATACTCCGTGAGCACATGCAATCAACAAGTAATTACTCCGCAACAATGGAATCAACAATCTCGTCCACAGCATCCTCAAGGCGTCTCAGACAACAGCCAGTCTGAGTTATGAAATACTTCATAAAGCATTCCTGGTTTATCACCATCGTAATTTCTCATCCTAGATACTTTGGTTTGATTGCATTGTGCTGGAATAATAATTCTAACATTGGTTCTATGTTCATACTCGTAGTTTTGTAACTGAATATCATAGTTTAAAGTTCTGGACAGTGTAGAGTAATAATGATATCTAACACGTTTTTATTGCTTCAAATCCTTGTTTAAGAAGAAATTGGTATAATCATGCCTCAAATATTCAATATTAATTTTGTTCTAAATAATGTTCAAATTCTTTTCAAGTATTCCTTTAACAATTATCTACACTTTAAGTTGCTTTGAATTTTTCGTCTTAAATATTGAGGGAAAAAATATAAAGTTAGCAAAAGAACATGAAATTAAAGGTTTAAAAATAGTAACTAGAAGTTGATTAGCAGTAATGATAATGACGAAAGAAGAGACACAGACCAAAAATCAATCAAATAGTTAGCTGAGAATTTCTCCCTCCGCCTAGTTGAGTCTCCCTCCTAGTGGAGAGACGGCGAGGCTGCATCGAGGGAATTAATTTTCCAACAGAAGGAACACGCCTGGTCTTAGCGTAAGGCTGATCTTCTAACGCCGAGAATTCAGCTGCATCATTGCAGCATCTAAAACTCAAACAATTGGAAAAGATATGATATATACAAATTTAAATTAAACTGAATCATATATACAATAAATGCTGCTAAGACAGACCCATACTATGGTGCAACCAACTCTGGTAAGGAAACCTATTGAAACATACATTGCAAACAATAAATTAAACAACACCCTTAAACCAGGGACGTATGTATATTTCCACACCCCCCTTTAAATTCATTCTTGAAGTTAATTATTTGGTGTAGACACCTGAAAATGTGTCTCCCCCAAATGAGTACCGTGATGAAATATACGCGTCTCGCGTTTGTTTCGACTCGGAAAAGATGCTTTAACTCACGAAAGTCTGAAATACGTGAGGTCATACTCGGAATTATTGAGGCAAAAAGGTCACTTACAAGGGCAAAACATTTTTCTTTCGGTTTTCTCGATACACTCCAAAGGTTTTCGAAGGTTTTCAACACAAGTCACGCTGGCGATTCTCGTGCTTTTGTTTTCGCATCATGTGCGTCACATTTTTCTGAATCCGCCAATATTTTTAAATTATTTTTCTGATTTTTCTATGATTTTCTATGAATTTTGCAATGTTTAAATACGCAGAATACGCAGAAAATACGTGAATGATTAGAAATACTCGGAAATAACGTGGAACCTTCTAGAACATTCTTAGAACTCCTTGCTTGGGAGCAAAGGGTGTCTAGGTGCGTCGGAATCAAGGGAAATCACGATAAAATCGGAGGAATCGAAATTATTTCGAGAATTTTGGAAAAATATACAAAATCTTTGAGCGTTATACCGCGAGTAGATGAGCGTATAAACGCTCAACAGGAGCGTATATACGCTAACAGTAGCGTATATCGTCAATAACCTTGCAATACGTTTTTGCAAAAATCATAGCAACTTGAGAGAAAGCGTAATATACGCCTGGAAATGAGCGTATTAGCTCCTTCTCACTGCGTATATACGCTCATCTCCCAGCGTATATACGCAGGGTTTTTTCTGCTCGTTTGCCTCGTGCCTCTAAATCTCTTTGCTTGCTCAGCCGGGGCAGCTTCACTTCACGCCATTCACTGGACTCAGAAGCCTTACACATTTCAACAGACTCAAGTACAAGACACATCAAAACACTCTCAAGAACATCAAAAACCATTTCGATTTCAATTCAAGAGTATCGATTCTCTCGATCACAAGCGAAATAAGGGTTAAATCTTGAGATTACTCACAAAAACCTTTCTTTCACTCTTTTTCAATTCCTTTTGTCTCTTTTAATTTGCTAACATTATTTTGAAGTTTTAATTCAATTAAAGGCAATGTAGAAAACTCCTTGATTAATGGTTTCATGTAAATATGTAGGTTTTTTTCTTGAATATTTATTGTTTCCATGGTTTTTCTTGTTTTTCATTATTATTTACATATTATTATTGTATACTAACGTTGCTTGTCTTCATTTTAGCAATTTCATCGAAGTGACGATTCCTTGAGTCATTCTTATTCCTATCACGATTTGATTGTTTGCAGTGACAAGGTGAGAAGGGCGTACATATATTATGCTTACTAACCTTTGGTTTTTTCATGTCCTTTGTATAATTTATTATTCATATCACATTTGTATTATGCTCTTAAAACAATGAACCGGGAATTTAATCGTTTGTTCACATTAGAAAGTCATTGAATATCATGGATCGACCGGTTTTTTTCTAAGCACCTTATAAACATTACTAAAATTCAAGTGATCGCTTGTCCATTGTAGAAGTCTTGGGTTGTGTATAATAGCACCCAACCTAGTTCATGCACTCTCAAAGTCAAATCATAGGCTCTTTTGAATTTCATTGTTATGATTTAATGGAACTACATGAGACGAGTAGAGGCCGCTACATGCGGCGAATTGGGTTTCAGATCTGATCGTACCATGTCCCGCACGACTGGTTTACTTGATTGGACGTGGGGCCATTAATTTGGCACCAATGTTTCGGGCGTCCGTGAATAACCTATATAGGCACGGTGGAGATCCCCCTCAATTCCGATGCCACAACCCCAACGGATTCACATGCGGGATTCCATGGCTCAACTCCATGACACTAGGAAGCTGAGGTCAACGTCTTCCCTCGCCTAAGGGCGGGGCGGAGCCCTACAGTTTTTTGGCGACTTCACTGGGGATAATCACTCATTTGGGTGAGTGGAGCAGACTTGAAATCTCGTAGTTACAAATATTCATAATCAATTGAATTTTGCTTGTGACCCTTCGAATAGGGTCATGTCTGGCACCCTGGTTCAATATGGGCATGTTCTATGCTCGAGATCACTCTTAATGAGGGGGGATTTTTATCTTGGTTGCATGTGGTTAACTTTGATACATGGCTAAGGTAAGGTTCCTATCGCCCATGCGGGGTATGCACGTGTTACGAGATGCGTGCATATTAAGGGGTTCTTCGGCCATACATCACCAATGTTCGTGGTGGTGGAAATTGGACCCAGCTTCTACTCTTGGCATGGTACATCTATCAGCACTTAATCAAGCCGACCTAGTAGTTTCACTTAGATCTGAACTTAGAAGTGAATATTTTGGATTTGTGTTTCAATGCAATGTGCTTGTTAACTTGTGATCTTTCATGTCAGCCCAAATTCTTAAGCCAGTCCTCCAATTTTCTATGGTTCAAGACATGAAATTGCGATGTCCATTAGGCCCTTCCATCCAATTCAATTTCAACTCCATTCGACCTCGATCTTACTTAGGTATCGATTCAATCAAGAATCTTAAATCTGACTTAGATTCGACCCGTTTTGGGTCCTTAAATCTGAATTAGGTTTCATTTCAAAATTCAATTCAAGAACTTAAATCTGATTAGGTTCAATCCCAAGGCCTTGAAATTCTTGAATTAGGTTGCTTCAACTCCAATCTAAGAACTAACTGAACTAGGTTCATTCATGAGACTCACCCTAGGAACTTTGATTCAAAGGCTAGGCCCCATTCAATTTCAAGTGGTGTAGGTTCTAAGAGGTCCTTAAATTCTGAAATAGGCCCATCTTAGGTTTTTTGAAATCTTTCTCGGTCTAGCACCTTAATTCAGATTTAGGTCCTAGCCATTCAAGTTAACTTTCGAGTTCAGTTCCTTAGTTCCCAACTCAAAACTGAGTTGGTTTGTTCTTAAGAGTTTTCAAGTCTTTTGTTTCTGGGTTCTAGTGTAATTTCTTGATTTCAGCAAGGATGCAAAGACCTCGCAACTTGTCTCTGGGGACTAGAAGAGTTAACAAGAAGCCAAACCGGACGCGCTCTTCTGATCACACAGAACTTCCATGCTACATCAGAACAAACAGCTCAAGCCGCTATTCTGAAAAGCTCGAGTCTGTGAATTCTCGCTTGATGCGCAAGAAAAGAGCATTGGGGGCTGAAAGAAAAGAGGCCCAAGAGACCTCTCGGTCTGACGGGGAGGGAGAAGACGGATGCTGAAACCCTTCCTCTCCAAAGACTGAGACGGAAAGGGTGACAACTAGAAGATGTTGGTCAAGAGAATGTCGAAAATTCAGTTCAAGGGCTGTGTTGTTGATTATTGAGATTTAGCCAGCTTCCTAAGAGTTGTCATTCTGATTTGCCCACGTTCAAGGGGAACTGGAAGCCAGAGGACACTCCCGCACTTTTCAATAATCCAATGGTCCTTAAGGGATGAGCAAAGACGCTATTCACTTCGGTGTTAACCCATTACTTTGGAACGCTCATCCAGGTGGTTCAAGATCTTGAATCAAGCCAAGCTGATGATTGGGAATATATCAAACACGAATTCCTAAACGCAGTACAGGTACAATTCCCAGCTTCCTGTCGGTCTCCGTGAACTAGCGGCTACCAAGCCAAGGTGAGAGAGAAATTTCTCTACTTTCCTAATAGGTGGATCGGGAGAAACGCCGCTTCCAATGACAATCGACCGATGAGGAAGATAAGTTCGCATGGTCATCAGAACACTGCAGCCAAGTATCGAGAGGCAACTCAAGTTTTCAAACATTGATCTCACTTACCTGGGCTTAACAAGGTTGGCGCTCGCCTAGTTGAGGAAGATGTTCAAGCCCAGAAGGTCTAATAGGGTAAACGGTGGGGGCCTTTACAAGAAAGGTGGTC